>JASANE010008405.1:0-11663 GCA_030248225.1 Trileptium ribeirensis | reverse complement strand
ACGTATTGCTCTCTAGGAAAAATTAAAATTGCTGGCTTCAATATTTTCTCTAGAGAAAATTAAAATTGCTGGCTTAAATATTTTCTCTAAGGAAAATCAAAATTGTTGGCTTCAATATTTTCTCTAGGGAAAATTAAAATTCCTGGTTTCGATATTTCTCTAGGTAAAATTAAGATTTTTGCTTCAATATTCTCTATGGAATTTCACACAAGCTACAAAAATAGTCAAACGCTTCAAATAAAGATATCATGAAGACGGCCCATGTTACCTTTAGGGGCCGGACGTTATAACGTTAGAAAAAAGAACAGCTTAGAGCAGGGGGTTCGGGGGGCCGCAGCTCCCCGACTTAGGCTTAGGCTTAGTACATGGCTTATATAGGGACCTTAACTTAGGCTAAGACTAAGGCTTAGGCTTAGTATATTAAGAACGGCATGGCATGCATTTCACCTCCGCCCCTAAAGGTTATATTGGCAATGAAGACTATACTAGATGGTTCGCACGGGCCGTTGTGTTTCCATAATTTTAGGGACACATGTTCAGCGTTGAATTGTGATTTATGCTTCTTTTGATCTGCTTGTTAATATCTGTCAACTTGCAAAATCTCTACTGGTATATAAATTCGTTTATCAATTCACATCAATAGAATAAACGACATAGTAAAGACTTCAATCAGCTTTTCTTATTGCCATTTTAGTCCTATAACGATTCTATATTTTAAGAGCTTCATACACTTGCTTGGAACAAAAAACCACTCCAAATGTAAAAATTCGGGTGCCGGCAGAGTTTAACTCGCACTTTCTGTACTGGTGAGACGTTGCAGCACGATTGACCACTCGGCCACGTACGGAAAGTTAGCCACCAGAATTTCGCGGTTAGAGCCTGCAGAAACTATTGCAAAACCATCACACTTTTTCAAAGACAATTTGAGTCGCCCTTTATATCCTAACTCATTCGTATTTCTAGATTAAGCACTGAAAAAACATAAAGATTGCTACAGTAGTTGTTTAGTTTACTCAAAAGTTGCACATCAACATAGAAAACAATCAATGGTTCTTATTATAAAGTGTAAACCCAACAGTAATCACAATTTTATGGTTCAATTCATTCGGGACAGTGTGTTGCAGCTATCGCAAGTGTAGAAGTTTGTAAAACAGTATGCGAGATGATTTTAAATACAACTGTATTACAAACTCTTACAACGTAAGCTGCTACAATTGTGTTGTAACTCCATTAAATATTTCACAAATACAAGCTGCAATGTGACATGGTTTTACAGTGAACGAATGAATTTATATATATAAGAGGAGATAGGTTTTCGTCTGTTTTTTATTTATCGAACTGTTTGTCTTTGAACAATGTCAGAAGTATTACAGATACACCCCAACCCATATATATTCTGAATCAGCAAAGTCCAACTTAGGTTGTAAACATATTTTCAAAGCCCCAGAGACATTTTTGGGGGTTAGCTAACTATATGTTAGCTTAAGTACTGAGTTAATTGGTGCAGTTTTGGATGTCTACATTAGCGCAGTCGTTCAGTGGGCGATGCTTCAGCAAGAGGACCGTGTTCTATTCCACCGCTATGCAGGCTTTTTAACGTACTCATCTGGTTAGGACGCAACGTTTCACTCTTCGATAATTCATTCATATTTTGCTCATTTTTTTCGAATTTCCATTACAATATGCCAAGAAGGCGAAGAGGTAGTTACGTTTATTATACGTGGACTTGCCTAATGCGGAAATCTTATTTTAGGCTGTGCCAAAAGCGCAGTCTCTGGTCCTAGCCGGCGAGGACGTGGGTTCGACGTTGGCACTTCAGTTCATAATTGCCTTCGACAAATCCGTCGCATTGTTGCTGAGCTGACAGTACTGCTTTTATCTCAATTCACAAGCGTCGTTGAGCTGAACGAATCTCCCATTATACCGCGCGAAGTACTTTCGGATTTATTTATTTATATTTACGGACGGACGTGCGAGAAAGAATATTAAAAACATTTTCACTGTCTTGTGTAGCCAAATTGTCACCTGGTTAGAGAACATATCGTAGGTCATAATATGTATTAAGCGACATTTTTGCGTGCTTTGAAAAGGAACCAGAGTTCATATGGTATGTCTGTATTTAAGTGCTCTATACTATCGCCTGATAGGAAGCCGGATATTGGTTCACAATGATGAGAACGACTTACGGCTTTATTACAGATTGCCAAAATTTTTCCGTTCTTCAGTATACCCTACGCAAAATAAATCACATAGGTAATGGTAATCAATTCGCCAGGCTACTATGCCTCAAAGCTTTTCCACGCCCGGACGGCGCCGTGTATCCCCGCTAGTAAACGATATTTCATTTCAGAATCCTGGTTTCACTTTAAATTGGATGTATCGCAAATTTAGGACTAAAGGCTTTTCGTCATTTAACTCATTTATCACTGTTTGTATATTCAAAAAATTTTATTCTACACAATATAAGTCAATAATTAACTCATATATCCAAGTATTATGATTGTAAAACTAAACTTATCCACAAAATATAGGCTAAATCGAAACAGAAATCAATTTGGGCAATTACGTATTGCCTCGATGAGCTTTCTGACATCGTTTTATGAATAACCCGTTCAGTACTAACATCTCCATTATAAGTCTGTTCGGCAACAGGTATTTACAATTTTGGAACTAAGTGTTTGTTTTAACAGCAAAAATGGACTATTTATTCCAACTTCAACTCTCAAGATTTTCCAAAATTTCAATGAGTCTCAAACTATTTGCCAATTGAAATTTCTTACTACGCTTTTAATTTTAGCACATAGTTTGTCCATATTCAACAAATTAGCTGTCGCCCACGAATTTTGCTAAAGAATATTCTTGAACCTGTCCTGGACCTTTAGCGATAGATTACACTGAGCGATTATATGTTTGGAAAGTATGTAAGTCGTTTCAACGCAGCCTTTTGGTTTGCTCAATTCAAATTAGGAAAAGCTGTAAAAGACAGTAATACGATGATCGAGAACAATCTTTTCATTCAGTGTCAACGTTCGTACGACATCTGATCAGTTAGTACTTTGAGTTTCGTTGCGATCACACCGTTCCAATGCCCAATGGACACGTTTGATATAACTATCGATTACCGTCGAAGCTTTGATTTCTTTCACCAACGAGGTACATGCATTCAGAATGGGTCTCGTATCTAGAACAGCAAACGCGTAACGGAGGATCCGTGAACCGGAGCAAGTGTTAGGTCCCAGTTTATGTGGAGGGCGCAAATCCCGTGAATCCTTCTAGAAACGGGTCCCAGCTTCGCTAAGTTTGGACAGATTCCTCGGAATACGACTGAACTGCGTTTTCAGTGCTCGATAAGAGCTTTTTGATTGTCAACGTCTTGAAGCTTGATGTATTATTGATGATGGTGCCTGCGACATTAAGCAGAATAGGTACTTGTGTAAATAAAGTTTGCAATATTTTGAGATTATATAACAATGTATCCAGCGTTAGGTCGATAAATTTTGCCCAGACAAACCCGCGGAGAAGTCGTTTAGAATGAAATATTTCATGAACGCTTTAACACACATATGCAGCCCACATGAACAAATAATACGGATCATGTCAAGTTCCTTCCTATAACAAAAGGCGAAACTTGCCATGAGTACCTTAGAGCAGATTGTAAAGTTTAGATCATAAAGGGAAGGGAGTTCCCCTGAGGCTCCGCCTCCCCACCAGACGACCTTCCACCCCGCCCCCCACACTGCCGAAAAGCTTACCCTATCCGGGAAGCTAAAGGCGTCCACCCGTCTACTTGGTTACCCCCTTGACCTTCGGACCTCAGTCCATGTTAATTGTGGGCCCAGCCTAAGCTTAGACTTAGTCTTAACCTTAGGCTTAGAGACACAAAACGCTACACCATTATTCAAGGGCAACAACTTGACATGCTGCGGTGGTGGTGAATTTGCCGAAATTCAACAATACTGCGCTCTCTAAACGTGACCAAAGTATTGCCAAACAGGATATCTGCAATTTGAAGTCTTACGAAACAAACCCGAAGCGCTCCAAAAGGATCCTATTCTATTCTGGGACTCAAAAAGAGGGACCCACTGGATTTACCCACAATCGGTCAGCAGCAGCACAGTTCAAAGCCTCCAAAATAGCATTTTACATAAAATCGTAGATGTCATACAAAATTAAAGGCTGTAACTCAACGCAATTGTGGACTACTTATTGTAGTAATGCTGAGCGACAGAGCATTGAATACAATATAATTGATCTTTGCTATAAATGTAAAATTCTCAGGGGTCCTAACCAGAAAATTTACTTGGGATACCCACTCCACTGTTGGGGTCGACCAAACGCTTCAAAATTGACGCTTGACCACAAATCTCTTTGCTTTTCAAAACCCAAAGCTAGACCCATTGTCCCTCCTCCCCTTCGGACGCCCATAAGTATTCTTGCCCAACTGATGAATAAATAACTTACTGCCGAAAAAATTGCCTGTCAGAAGGTATCTAGTTTTTCGAAGTGCTTGGCCGCACGCACCGCCCGGCTGGAACGTTATCAGTTGAACCGAAGTCTTGTCCATTCCGTCGTCCATGTCGATAATCGATGGATTACGTGTCTGAAATCTATGAGAACAACAAAATCCGCGAGAAAAGTTCCGCTCCCTTACAGCTGAACAAACAATATAAACCTAATTCGAAGTATGGAAAATATATTTTGTCGATCCAAATGCTTTGAACCACAGCAATTTATTGGCTCGTACGGGTTTGTTGTGCTAAGTAGGCCATAGAAACCAAGATTGATCAAGAATTCACAAAAAACGCAAATAGCGAAAAAAATTCAACCAACCCACAGCCGGTTACTGCGAGCGGGGTTTGCCAAAATGCTATCCACGTTCCTCGCTATCAAAATCAGGAGAATCTACTTGCTGCCATCTGAACATCCCGTGGCTGAAATCTCTTGGCACCTCCGCACTTTCATGTGGGTTCTAATAGGCTTTGGCTAAGACCGAGCTTTGGCTTTTCAAAACCAAAAGCTGTGCAAAACCCTCTTACCGAATTTTCTTTGGGATGAAAATGTTATGAGTTTCTCAACACTGTTCCTAAATAATAAAACCACTCTGGTAGTTCAGCATTCCACCACTATTCAACTCGACTCCTTATAGCAACCATGATATGTCAATTTAATGTAAGGATCATGTGAGTAAACATTCGTTAGAAAAATCACAGTGATTTTATAATGAAAAGGTTAAAACTGGCAGTGATCAGGAACCATCTCAAATTGATTTAGCCAATATCATAATTTCCCATATTTGTGAAGACCAAACTGTCTGAGCAAGCCGATTTTTTGAATCGACTCGTTATAAAAATCTGAAAATTCAAAAGCGATTCATTTGAACATCCCAAATTGAAAAGGTTTCTCATAATTTGAACCATATTACGTGAGCACACGTCTTGCAGGGTTAAACACCAAACGATATTGTTTATTCTTACGAGCCGTATCGTCTATCAACACTTTATTACATAAGCTAGAATTGTATTACAATACTGGTTATGAATTTTGAACTTTTGACCAAAACTAGATACCATGGTAATACAAGTGAATTTTCTAAAAACCAAAAAATACCATTAATAGTCTAAAACTTCTTCCAAAATCATAAGCGATGTCCAAAAAACAATTCTCAAACCTTTAACATATGAGACATTTCAAAGTCGTATCCCGTGATTCGGCAGTCGATCAAACCATTTGGTGCCCGTTGGCCATTGACACATTGACTGCCGACAACATCGCCAATGATAACTAAAAAAAGTGACACATAAGCTTACTGGGGGCGTAGTCAAGTGGGAGCCATGGCGGCGTGTGTACCCACCGTGAAGTATGGCCGAAATACGAGCTATTTAAGCTATCCAGTACCCTCTCGTAGAGCAGTTCCTGAACATATAAGTAAAACTCTGGCTGTACAATTAGTCTAAATAGAAATTTGCGGATTTCTAAAACGCCGGCACAGCTTACTATCATTTGTTTCCCATTGTCCAGTCCAAAGCAATCAAGGGACGCCAGGAGAAAATTGTCAATTGCTCAGGTCGAGCAAGGCTATGGCAAATCATAAATTGAGAAATATTTACTGGCCCCACCTAAAGAACAACCTTTTGACGAGCCATCGCGAATGCAAAATGACGTTAAAATTCCACCCAGTTCTCACACAAACTACGCTTATACGCATCACCAAACTATTGAGATATTAAAGCAATATTTTCAGCCTAGATTGGCCAACACAAATGAATTTTTTAACAGTTTCAGATGAAATAAAAAGCTGTTCCTTGCGAAGATCTGGCTTGGTCCCCAACAAAAAATCCGAAATAGCTTTCTGATATATTCCTTCCTCATTTGTTCTGTTTAATTCGTTACATTAGTCCAGCAAAGTTTGGAACCATGGCTCGATGTTGAATGACCACACTAGGATCCGCGATATCAAGATATGCAGCTTTCGCAGAACAGTGCGTGCAGAAAGCGGGCAGTTTTGTCTCTGGCAGCCGTTTGAAAGAAACTAAAATATGTAATGAATGGTTATATGATAGTCTAGTTTCTTGCAAACGGCTGCTAGAGACAAAATTGCCCGCTTTTTGCTGCCTGAAATCTGCATTAGAAATCAATGCGACACATTGTGCGTCAAATGCGTCCCATGCCACTGCTGGTAAAGTATTTGACTATATGAAACCAAATACCTAACCAACAAGGGTCGTCTTACCAATTGCCCTTCAAAGTACGAAGTGCTGTCAAACAACCAGAAAGACCGCTGGAATCTTCCACTGATACAACCATGTTACACTATGCCTCCAGTGTTCTCTGGCCTCCTGGAGTTGAAGGACGCCATCATGTCTACAGCGACGATACCAGAAAGCGGAATGCTTATCGTAGACAAGAGAAGCCGCCTGATGTGACACGGCCTAGTGGTCCGCTAGTGGACAGGATTTACGGTTGATGGAAACACCAAGGACCTGTCCAATTCAGAGGCTGCCTGCTAACACAGTGGAAAAAGCGGATGGAGAACAGTACAATCTGAATTTAGTGGGTCGAAAGCCTGGAGCTCTGCAAAAGTGGTTCAAAAACGTGGATTAAGCCAGTGGATCGAAAACCTGCGGGATCTTGATGTGGTGATTCAAGAACATGGCTTGGGTGGGTCATGTTTTGACCCCCATAGTGGATTGAAAACCGAGGGGCGAGGTATAAGGGCGAAGACGATCGCGACGTAGCGCGCACAAAAATAACGGAAAGCTGCAGAGTGTCACACTCTTTAACAGAGATTATTGGTTCTTGACAAAATATATATTTAAAATTTTGTTGCCAAATTTTTTAAATCCAAAGAAAAAATACATAACCTAATATGCTATTTTGCGGCAAAGATATTGTCACCTAGTTGTGCCTTTTACTATTTTCGGCTATGTCTAAGTTGGAGTCTGCAACATCCAAACGAATCGTTTCTGCATTATAATCTTGTGGCGACTAGCACAATGGCCAATCATTACATAACTAGGCATCAGAATTTTTTTTCGGGTTTTTTCTCAATTATCATTAAAGTCCAAGAGCGCTTGATATATATAATTTGATAGCCAATTTTTTAAAATCCAAAAGTTTTATCTAAATTAATTACGTTGCATAGCCAGTGATTGCTGGCATAAAATAACTCATTATATATGCAATTTTAATTCAGCAACGGAACTGGCTAATTAAGTTTCTATTTAATGGGTTTCGATGTCAGATGACATACTGATGCATGCATGTTTGCCTGTATTACAGTCAAACTCCACCTGGTGAGAAGCTAGTGTTGAATCACCGCCCTGTTTCATGCCGAAATCAACTCAATGATTATTTGGAACTTGAGAATATGTGGATCTTTTCAGCTGACATTTTCATAGAACGTATGATATTATAAAACTACTGCAAGTATTTCTTGTACAATCCTCGTTGCGACGGAGTAACGAACTGATATTTCGGGCCAATATCAGTCCAACATTTGATCTTTTTTGCAACATACGGTAATGCCATTAACTCAACGTTAGATGTCGTATAAAATTATATTTGGCATACCTTAAGTACCACCATATGACTTGTATATGCTTTTCGGTTTAAAAGCAAAATTTTTGGACCAAAGTATTTAAAATTATGCTTTTGTCAGATGTATTTTCGTAGTAAGTAAACCGATATTGACTAGTTTCACTGTGTGAACAATAAGGTGGCACGTCGCTATAGGCTAATTCCAGTTTTACGGTCGCCTAATAAGTTGCAGACCGAATGGTGCTAGAGAAGTATAAAATATGAATTGTGTGCCATCATCTACAGCACCAACGGCTAATACTATAATGACTCTCGCATGCTATTCTGGCCAAACTTATCTCTACAATGCCCTGAAAATGAACATAAATATAACTGGTTCGAAATCACACGGAGTATGTGGTGTGTTGGAAGGAAGTGGAACATGCATTACATTAGCAGATTTGGACATGCTATTTCGGCATCACCATGGTCGACTTGACCAAAATTTCGGATAGGATCCGATGCAATGCAACTTTTGGAGAAACAGGACATGGGAATGTATCGTAAATGGAAAAAAGATTAAGACCAACGAAACCTAATAAACTCCGTATCAAGTAGAGTTTAGTCCAAGAAAATCGCCTTACTAAAATCGCTGACACACATTCGTTGAATCGAAGACATTTCGACGCACGTACAAGCTTCGGCACCAATACTGCATAATATTAGAAGACAGGCAACGCTGGACGAGAACAGACGAGCCAACTTCATATTGAACCAATTATTAATTGAAGTGAAAAATTATTCGTCTCCAAGTCACTTCTGAAAGATATCGAAAATGTGGTATATTCATTTAAGACAAACTATTTGTTCTATTTCGAAATCCTAAGAAACGCCTACCTCAAACCTGCAAAATTAAAACTGGATCATGATTAAAAAGGTACGAAGGGTTTTTCGATAAATTTTCAATACCGAAGGATCAAAGAATCATTGATAACCCAAAAAATGGAAACACAAAAACTTCGCCGCAAAAAAATGCTCTATTTTGAAACTACCTCGAGTGATAAGTTTTAAATTATCCTTGTTTGTCCAAAACTGAGACGAATTTAAATAGACTGTGAAGTAGTAAAAAGAGGTAAAAGAAATGTCTTCGGAATTGATAAGAATCATCTCTCAAAAATTAATTGGTGGCTTCGAATACTTCATAACACGATATGTTGCAACAAAAATGTGCTAAAGGCAAACATAGGTAACGTCTCCTCAATACGCGAGTGTAAATAGCGTACCTTCAACCCGAGTTGAACGGGGCTGTGGTGGCGTACAAGTCTTGCAAGCTGGGTTTGGAACCCCTCTGGTCCAATGTAAGATATCTCTTGGATCTAGTTTATACGTTTTAAGCTGTGACTAACCATAAATTAAGTCTATGATTGATCAAATATATTACGATAATCAACGCATTCTCTTATACACATTGTTACAAGAATAGATATATCCATTTCAAAAGCAATCGATGTGCAATATTCGACCATGGTACGGTCCAGCTCTACTAAAGTGATCACTAAGTGATCACTAAGTGACTACTAAGTGATCACTAAGTGATCACTAAGTGATTACTAAGTGATTACTACGTGATTACTAAGTGATCACTAAGTGATTACTAAGTGATAAGTGATTACTAAGTGATCACTAAGTGATTACTAAGTGATCACTAAGTGATTACTAAGTGATCACTAAGTGATTACTAAGTGATCACTAAGTGATTACTAAGTGATCACTAAGTGATTACTAAGTGATCACTAAGTGATTACTAAGTGATTGCCAAGTGATTACTAAGTGATTACAAAGTGATTACAAATCAGTGCTCAACATCTCAACTCAACTATGTGTATAAATGCTCACACGAAAATATACGAGTTTGCCAAAAACATCCATCACAGCGGACCTGTCACGTCGGAACTTGCCTACTCACTTCGTAAATACAAGATTATAGCGAACATGTTGGCGTTTGTAACTAAGAAATTGCTCTAAGTTTGATCGATATTAGCTATTCGACAAATCAGAAGCGCTAGCTCGGTACAATCGAACAGTCTGGTTCTTTCTGCATCAAGCCATACAATCGCCATTTCTCAGAGTACTTACAAGTTCAAACGCACCCGCTTTGAAACTAGAATAATTGGCTTGATGTTCACAGTTTTGCCAACAAAAAACGAAAATATTTCTTATCCAGTACTACAGCTACCGCAGCTACAGATTGACTCTGATCATATCTTTCTTTTAAAAATAAATCACAGCAGCATTCCGTTCACCCTACCTCAACATATATATACCGTCGGTGACCATGACAGTAAGGGCACCACCAGAAAGTCGAACGCCCCATCTTAACTCACATTCACCCCTGACAGGTAGGCACCCTCCTTCGACCCCACCCCCGACCAGCGCCAAAAATGAGCTGAAAATTTTGGGCAATACGGCAAAATATTGGGAAAAATCGGGTTAATCTTTACACAAATTTGCAATATACCTCTTGAAAATAACTAATATATTTCATACATATATGTATAGATTGTCACGCATTATTTGTGTGGTCTGGTTTACATTCACATTTAAAGTGCGACAATTCATACATTTGTAATTGTACGAATATCCAAACAATTTTGTATGGAATTTGATGCAGCGGTTTTCTCTTTTGTGATTTTAGATTCTGTTGTGTGAAAAATGCTATTGTGGTTGAATGGAATGTAGCACGTTATAGTAAAAACTGGGCGGTAATCCTTCGTTGTCGAAGATGATTTTTAAGGGAATAGTGAAAGTCAGTGTCTGCATGCTTGTCTGTGAGCAGTAAGCCCGGCTGCAGAACGACATCGGCGATCACAATAGTCACAACTGAATTCGCCTGAGACTGGAGCTGTATGGCGCCTGTCGTGTGCAGCCTGCGATGCAGATTGTCTTTTTGCTTCGACTATCTTTTTGGCTTGGTATAGTGAGTTACGCCAACCCGCTCTGTCAGACGCCTGCTGTTCCCATGTGCTTGGATTTATATTCGCACCGACCATGTTCCTCTTTAGTGTGTCTTTGAACCTCAGCCTCTGTGCACCACCTTTTCGCTTACCATGTTCAAGCTCGCTGAACAACACTTTTTTGGGTAGTCGATCTTCTGGCATTCGTGAGATGTGACCAGCCCACCTGAGTTGTGCTGCGGTAATGTGTGCTTCAACGCTTGCCACGCCTGCGCGTTGAAGGATAGCGACATCTGATATTTTGTCTTGCCACGTGATGTTCATAATCTGGCGAAGATGGCGGAGTTGAATCCGACCGAGCTGCCTGACAAACTTCCGGTGGAGGACTAGCATCTCTGTTGCGTATAAAAACATGGGAGAACTGCAGCATTGTACACTTTGATTTTGGTATGCAATTTTTATGTCATGCCTGGACCACAGCCGGTCTTTGAAAGTGCCGAAGGCTTTACAGGCTGATTGAATTCTTCTGTTTCACTCTGCATCTATTGGTTGTCGTCAAAAACAGAGCTACCCAGATAAATATAGGAGTGAGCATTTGTCAGGTTTTGGCCATTGACGGATACCACCGGCTTCGTTCCAAGCATTGGAGACGGTGGCGGTTGATATGTAACAGGGTCGTTCCGACCCTGTCAC
>JASANE010008403.1:0-86954 GCA_030248225.1 Trileptium ribeirensis | reverse complement strand
GATTTATATGTGACGGATGCAGCCCTTCTTGTTTTATAGTAGAAATATTCCCAACTGCCGTTGTGCATGTAGTGCCCAACGGCACTATATTAGAGAAAAAAGGCATATAATTGTCATAGATTCATAGAGAAGAAGGAAAACCGATCATGCTATATTGCAACCAAAAGATTTTCCTCTAGTTGTGCTTGTTTGCGTTTGAAAAACTAAAGGTGCGGCGCCGATGGCGCAAGTGATTTTCCGTATTTTCTGAATCATATGTTGTGGCGATTAATGTATAGTTGATTGTATTACATAATAGGATTCTACTACATATTCTAATATATATGGAGTTTGTGTTTTGCGCTTTTTATTTTTATGTCAAGACGAACTTTTTTTACGGTTGTTAGGATTTCGGCGATCGAGGAGCCTCTATATGTTTACAAATGATCGCAGTATGCCATTAGTTTTAGTATAATGTATAAAATAGTCGTAGCGCATTTAGGTTAGTGCTGGTGATCGTTATATTTTACAATAATATTTTATAAAAATCAACCACAGTATATAACCCCTTCCGTTTTTAGTAAATTGTTACGAAATGAAGAATTGATGCTTGTTTAACCCTTTCATGTCCCAATTAATAAGTTCAGAATAGAGTGTTTGACAGCCTAGGGCAGTCAGGAATCTGATCACGACAGCATAATTGCGAGCGCGGGACGCAGTTTTTACTGTAAATACTTCAAAAAATATATATGAAAGCTTTCTGTAGGCCCGGCCAGAAATATCAGCGACGTCATTCCTGCCCAGTTCGGCTCGAAATTTTGAAGAGCAATCCTTAAGCACGACCCTGCCCGAATGATAACTGAGCAGGAAGGGCAAGGCCCGAGTAGACTGAAGTAGCCGATATCCAATTAAATAATATCATAATCTCGATGAATTCTAAATATTTTTACCGTTATTGTGCCTGCGTTTCAATCTAAGCTAGCTAACCCAAAAGTTATAGCATGCTAGACATACTCTAAGTCATACGAATACGAATCTCCGTATATTATAATCTCAACGAATTCTAAATATATTTAAATGTTATTGTGCCTGCGTTTCAATCTAAGCTAGCTAACCGTAAAGTTATTGCATGCTAGACATACTGTAAATCAAGTTAATACGTATCTCCGTATATTATAATCTTAATGAATTTTAAATATATTTTACCGTTATTTTGCCTGCGTGTCAATCTAAGCTAGCTAACCCAAACGTTATCGCATGCTAGACATACTGTAAGTCATACGAATACGCATCTCCGTATATTATAATCTCAATGAATTCTAAATATATTTTACCGTTATTGTGCTGCGTTTCAATCTAAGCTAGCTAACCCAACCGTTATAGCATGCTAGACATACTAAAGTCATACGAATACGCATCTCCGTCAGAGTTCAGCCAAGCAACGCGAAACATTTAAGAGATGTAAGGGTAACAGCAATTATAGCCCTTTTATTACCAAATTGCTCCAGTTCTTATTCTCCCATTACCTTGCCAGTGTGGTTGGTGTCATGATGTTATGATTGTGGGTCACGCAATACAATGCTTTGCGCTGCAAAACTTTGAGCCAAATAGTCTCTCCTGTTATGTCATGGATGATAACACCAAAATACGTACTTATTATTGCTTTAACATGGCATTATTGAAACGAAGCGAGAAAAGCAAGTGGAGATTTCATGGAGAGCGCTACGAGGTAAAATTGTAAAATTTTTTTGGCCTTCGCTGCGAGAAAATGGATTACACAAAATTTTCTTGTTCGAAAACAAAAATAGAGACTATGTGCCCTTTAATGTTATAGCCCCTGTATTGATTAAAGCAGGATGGAATGAGGTAATAATTATCAAATAGGTGGACTAAATTTGAACCCTTTCCCATAGTGTGGAAGAAGTTGCGCCATGCTAGGTCGAACCTGGATAGCTTGGTTCGCGCTCGGTGTACCTGGAACAGGCCAGCTAGCAGTTTATTGCTACCTTGCTAATGAATCTTCGAGCGAACATACACAAAGAAATTCTCAGTACTCAGCAATGTGAGTGAATAACGATTTAGAATGCAATACGTTATTAATTTAGTTACATGAGCAATGTCCGTATTTGTTTGTTTGTATTGAATTTTCCGTACTTGTATCGTCTGAAAGTTTTCGTGCCGGACTTCGGGTCGAGCTTCCTGTCTAAATTCTCGAGGGTTGTTCTTATAACTATCAAAACCTATGACATCACTCATAAGCTAAAAATTAACTTCCCTGAATATATAGTCAATAAATTATTGAGACATTAAAAGAAAAACATAAAAGCTTTTTGTCGGAATAAATAAAAGCCTAGTTCGTCGATTGATTGACATATAGAACCTCTCAAATTTTATCTTGACACTTTGCATTGAATCCCGAAAATATGCTATGTGATGTGTAGGCGGTGCGATAACGAACACAAAATTGGTATAGCATTTAGAGCTAAAAATTCTTATGCTTTATAGATGTTTTCGCGAAATTAATGGCTTATATTAGGTAAAATATATTTTGAGTCATTTCTGTCACCATAGCGAGGCTAGACAGAACACGTTGTCTTTAACTTTTTAATTCTGTGCCGTAAAAGCTGTTAACTCGCTTTGTGCAACATGCTGCAGTCATGACAGAGTGCGCAAAATGTGTTCGATTACAGCCAATCGAGTCTGCTCTCCAAGCAAAAAGCATCGTAGAGCGAACGTATCCTATCATTTCAAACACATTTAAGGTGCTGCTGCCGAAATTTGGAATGTTTAGCCACACATATACGATAACAGCATATGTGCTACTCTTGCTATTATAGAATAGGATGGCGTATCGCAGAACTACCACGGTACAAATATTTTTCACGGCGAAGCCAGAGATAGAGATTATTTTTGAATAGTTTTCCTGGATTCCTGTAGATTTATGACAAAACCTGTTTTCATGTCCAAGAGTTCCTCTGTGCCTTCAATAAGTAATACCCAGTACTATAATGGCAACTTTCGTATTTGACAAACATAATGTGCAATTTTGTTTTGTTGAAATAATTGACAATCAAGATGTGTGTCAAGACAGTCAAAATCAATCAACATTCTCATATTTTTGACATTTCAGCTGCAGTAGCATGCTGTATTATAGCTAACCTTTTGGTCTGTCGGTTCTCTTGTAATTCAGCTTTTAATATATTGTATGAATCGCAAAATCAAATACACAAGTTCAGGACTTGCTTTAACTTTCCGCTAGCGGTGCAAATCTGCTTACAGCTGTCCATTCGGGACGTCTGTCTAGCCAACCGTGCAAATGTATATTAATTTCTTATCAACGCGCAGCTAACTATTGTTTACTTTAACCATATTAATACTGTGATTCGGGTCACGACTAGACCATATCAGCAACGCTATCTCATGTTCGCACCATTTTGTGACCATGGCTACTTGAATGGATTATGACCTAATTCACACTTGGGTTATTGGCTCAAAATTGTATGAAACATATTAATCGTCGCGTAAATTGCTGATCAGGCCAAGGCTACTATATCAGGAGCAAGGGTGAAGTACACCCTATGTTATTCTCTATGTAATCGTTAAGCTAGCTTTGTTTTATGCTTCTGTGCTTTTATGAGCGTTAGCCTTAAGTTATATAAGGATTTCAAAGTCACTTAGCTGTCGCTATCTTCTTCAAAATACAACGTACCACGCCTCAGCGCCAGTTTCACCGTTCTGCGTAAATTGCTATTTAATCAGCAAAACCAAGAGGTCATAATGATTTCTTGGGGAGAGTATGGCTCTTCGATATAAGAAAGACGGCTATATAATCGCCTAAGAAATTTTGACCTATTAACCTGTAATCTACGGAAAACTGTAAATGATTGGTAGCAGATGACATAAACATGACATTTTAATCAAATCTAAATGTGACAATCACCATGCCTATCGTGAAGGAAGAAGTACTATTTCTACCCTTCAGAGTTCTACGACATAAATTGCACAGGAAATGTTTTCTGGTAAATTTCTGCATGCAGCGTTCCAAAACGTATCTGGAGCATTTGACTGTTCAAACTGGAGATAATTTTAAAATGTATGGATGAATTCGGTACTTCACATCTTATCAAAACTTAGATATATAGGCTATTAAGTACCAGAGCTCAAAAAGGACAAGCTAGGAAAGCAGTCAGAGTTACTAGGGGATTTTTCCAGGGAGTAGTACTTTATCCTGTGCTTTGGTTTATGGTAGTAAATGATATCATCAGCAAACTTAACGATAATCGGGTTCTGTATGTAGGCTACTCTGATAACCTTGTACTTTTGACACCTTATAGATCATTAAGGACCACTTGTAATAAACTCCAACGGTCTCTAAGTGTACTTCTTATATGGTATTGTGATAATAGCCTCTCTGTCAATGCAGGAAAGTATGAGGGTGTAGTCTTTGCAAGGGAAATAAGACTGAATGGACTAATAGATATTCGCATTGAGGTGGAATTATTCCTTCGGATGACAAGGTTAAATGTCTTTGTTTAGTCCTAGACAATGGTCTAACTTGGAAGACTCATATTGAAGAATCAAGTCTTAAGATCATTAGAATTCTTTTTGCTCTTAAGAGATTTATTGGAAGCAGCTGGGTGCTGAGCCTTCAAGTTATCTACATCGTTTATAAGGACAGTCGTTCTTCTAACACTGCTCTATAGAACGGTGTGCTGAGGACATGGTATTGAACTAGTTACTTAATGTAAAATCCTCAGAAATTTTCAAGCTCTCACATGTCGCATGACCACTGGTGCAGTTAAATTTACACCGGCGCGTGGCATTAATACAGTCTACATGTAACACCCTCTGATATTCTAATCAAGGAAATTGCCTTAAAAGGTTAAAATCTTAAGCTTCAAAATCTAGGCCTTCGGCGAGGCAGTCATGCACTGGGCTCGCATGCTTATATGCAAATACTAGTCAAGGTCATTGGAGGATTATTGAATCTCATTTGCGATATTGTTAGTTCTAAAAGACATAAAGAGTATTGGAGAAGTAATGTCTGGACTGATGTTAAGCAAGGGCATTCGGATTAGCTTTGTTATACAGATGGTTCTGCCCGTGATGATAGTATCACGCGTTGTAATGCAGGTATATGCATGCCGGGCAGAGTAAGAAAATCAGCTTACCTACGCTTCCAGCACGTGCAATTCAATTCCCGTTACCCTCCTGGCCTGGAGCTGTGTCCCGCACTGTTTGGAGGGGCATAGAATACTAATTATGTCAAGAATACTAATTTAATCCGTCCCGTTTTAAGTTGTCATGCCCCATCAAAGCTTTAGCAGTCGACGCTAAATTGTTTTTGAAACGGCCCACCGCCACCCCGAAAAAAGCTGGGGGTGAGGCAGGAACAAATTGTATCCACTATGCCATGACGCCTCCAAATGTGGGGTGTTATCCACCTCCCAGAGCCAGATGGCTAAGGTCTAAATCTATTGTTTTGTGCCCAACTAGGTTACATAGTAGTTTTAGAGACTGCAATACTCTCCTCAAAAAATCATCATGAAGCATCGGCAAAACATTTCTAGTAACAAAAGAACAGTTAGTGATATTTTGTAGCTTGCAAACTACCTTTGACTCAACTCCTTATAAATAACATGCAAACGGCTAAAAATGAAACTGGATATTTTTCTTGAAAATATTATATGTAAAAAAATAAAGAACTAAACTGCCCTTCGGTAAGTCGTTTTCCTGCACGTTATAGAATAAGCCAGTAGAATTTTAATTATAATGCTGAATTTCCGTAACATAATTTAATTGATGGCGGTGGAAGGGAAATAATAAAAATGCTTAGCTGAGCGTTCAGTATTCGCCGTTAACGTGTACTGTATGGGTATACTACAAAATTTAGCTATTTTTTATATTCAAAAAGAAAAATATGCACTAAATTTTTATGCTAAAATAAGAGAGCTTAAATTTTTACGACACCATTTGAACGTCAACACACCAAATTATCCACGCGTAACAAAATCGTATATAGAGTTATGCTATACGTTTTTCAGTGTGTAAGAAGTAGATATATTTTGTGAAAGTACATATGACCGTTGAAATGCATTTCTCTACAGAGGAAAAATTATTTATCCACAATACTGCAAAATTAATACATAAACAAGTATGTGTTTTGGGTATAATTTTGTACCTTAATGGAATAAGCAATTGATGATGCATGAATTTTAGGGCCGCAAATATGTTTTGCGTTTTGAACCAAAACCGGTATCGGTCCGCAAAGACTTCATATTGGTATTGTGTAAGATGGTTTTGTTGGTTTGGTAACTCAAACGCAATTCCTTAAGCTGTAGTAAACATGACTCGCACAAGATTTCGCTGGCTAACTGATGCAGATTTTATTTTATTACGGATTACAGATTCAAACGCAATAACGATAGTGGTATATTCAGTGATTAAGATGAGTATATATTACGTCCTCATATATCAAAGCTTTTCGTATTTGTATTTCGTAGAGAGTCAAGTTGTGTTCAATGTTTCAACAATTCATTTTAATCAAAATGTTCAATATTCGATAGTAGGTATATAGTATGAGACACTGCAACTAAGCGGCTCTGGCTCTGCGAGTAAATATAGTTCGAAAATATAGTTTTTTAACAAATAAATAATGCCTAATAGATAAATAAAACAACTGTTTAAGTTGCCTCGATTACTAGCAAAGCACCTTCATAAAAGCCGCCTTTTTCAATATAACAAATAGTTGAATAATCTTTTATCTATCCTTATGTCTGATTTTGCGCCTTGCATTTGGAATCCTTCGCAAATATCTTTTATATAATAAGTCAAAGGCGATTGAGGTAAGCAGGCTATCATGTATTTAGAATCTCTAATACAATAGTTTCAAACTGCTATAAATTAAAACCCAATTTTTAACATTAAGTTAAAAAAATTATATTAGGCTAAATAACCACTTTGAATACTCAGTCGCTTGCTACAGCAAGTGTAGAGTGCTTGTATTTATCAAGGTACATTTTGTCCGATTTCGTTTTGCATTCTTGTGCGATTGCAGTTTGCTAGAGCATAAAACAGCGCGCTACATTTATTTACGACTGCAAGCGGCTTGTGCTGTATAGCTCACCGCAATATGTATATTGAACAGGGATTAGATTGCTACAACTGTTGTTTCTGCTTAACGAAAGCGTTTATAATCCTTCAAGTTGCATATTTTTGAAAATTTTGGCATGCAGATGCTTTGACACATAATACGTGGCACATAAATGGATTAAATGGATTAGAGATCTTCTATATACTCTATTTAAGTCGGCGACGCGTATTATATATAAAGATTTATGAGTGACTCAAAATGGAGATTGTTAAGTTCAATTAGAATTTTGGCACTCTGTAAGCAATAAACTGTTTTCAATAGAAACTTAAAGGAAACAGCCGTCATCAGAAATTTTAGGTTCGCTTTTATTTTGCTAAGATCTAACTATTAAAAAGATCTTGAAGAATAAACACAAACATATGGCTAGCGACTATTATTCAACTTTAATGCACAGCACTGAAAATTGTCACAAATTTTTGTGATGTTGTACAGTGCTTCCGTACGAAATATTCTCCTTACTGCTGAGCCTGTACACTGGAAAACCAAATCCATTATGTTTAGCGAGCGTTAGTTACATGCGATAAAACATCATGGGTCAGGGAAAGTTTTATACTCCTTTCCGTATTTTTTATATAAACGTTTACAACTCAGTGAAGCAACAATAAAAGCAGCCTGGATAGTAATATTTTTCGATCTAGTGACACTCACGAGTTGTTATAATATTTCGGCTCCATCCACCTGCAGTTTTCGGTTCTTTTCATCTATATTTTACTGGATTTTACTATATGTTCGATAATTTAAAATTTGAAATAAAATATTGCGCTGTAGCATTTGTTCATTTATTCATCTCTCGAACTTAGATTGTAGACTCTCGTTCGCCGCTACTTCGGTCAGAACAAAAGACTTTGATTCTATGGAACTACTTGTATAATATTAGTTTATATACGGGTGCGAAATATCTAATGTAGGTGTTGCGTCGGTTTTATGGTCTAAGAGCTACTACAACGCCGATGTCCATTGTCCACTATTATATCCTCCAGGAAATATAAGTGAACTAATCATTTCTCGATATCGGACGGTATATGCGTGTATTAGATGTGATTTTAGACATAATAATATTTATGAAAATTGTGGCTTGTCCTGCCATTGTAGCATACCCGTTGCATAGTTTTAGTTGAAGTAGTAGTGCTTATTGTCAGGTTTCAAATCATGATTTCAATGAAATAGCCGGTTATTGACGTGCTTCGTCGATGTTTATTGATCAATAGGACTTTCTTAGACCGGCACAAAATGTTATTTGCGTCATACTATCGAGATTTCTAGCAATTTGCGTCAGATTAATACTAGTTTGCCTCTAAACGTACGTGTATGCGTACTACATAGGTACATGAATATATACCTATGCACAAAGTAGTTAAGTTTCTTACTACTACTACTCCTACTACTATACTTGCCTTTCGTGCGATAGATATGCTATCTTAATTTATATATTTGTATAAATTACCTTTTGTAAATTCCTGCTTTTTATTATTGCTTGCACAAACGATTTGCTTGTCGAGTAGGTCAACAGAAATCACAGGATGTGTTAGGATTTCGTCAAAGCGGTCAAAATGCGGCTCCCGTTTAGGTTTTTTGCAAAAAATTTAGCAGTATTAGATTGTATTGCATATCCACACTTATTTATTCTTCTTGTAATAAGGCCATTGTTCAGAGCACATTATACGCAATGCAATATTGGAAAGGATACCGGTGATCTTTATTGCAGAATAACAGATCACTGGACACTGTGACATAATGCGGGTTTAAATATGCTACTTGCTATTCTGTCTTAGTAATAATTTTAACTATAGGTCTTCTGATGCACAGGGCGAATCATTACAACAGCTGCGCGTGCATCCTGGGAATTATCAGCTATGAAAATGCAGTTGTGACTTCAAATTTTTAGGCTCATATATCTAAATAAAACCATAAGTAATTGTTATAACTTCTCATGCACTAATTAATGTTTATTTTGTTAAAGTAGTAGTAGTAGTATATCGTTTATTACCGGTCATTGGATGCTGCAACTCGAAGGTTTTGCATCCGGAGTTAAGTCCATCATAGCGACCCCAACCATTAAGGAATAGCCTGACTGCAACATCCTCTGCCAGCCTTATGCAAATATAACACAACATATATCACAAATTTAAATAAACATGACTTACAAGACCAGTCAATAAACGAATTAAATTAGAAAAATGGGGTAAATCAACTTATATTTCTGATTACATATTTCGATCAAATTTTAAAAATCTGGTTAAATCAACTTTATCGAGTAGTTTCTTCAAATTATCTGGACTAGACGCATTAATTAATGGTTGATTCATTACCCTAACTGGTAGCTCATGCATTTACAATTCGAGCAGTTAGAAAATGATCCAAAGCGTTAGTTTTGTGTTGTGGTTTTTAATTTTAAGATAATGACCTCTTGTGAAAGTTACACAAGACAGTTCAAACAGGTCCTTATATCCCGCTGAAAAATTTCTAACTGACTTGAAAACAACTACTAAATCATTATGCAAACGTCTCAACTCTAAGGGATTTAAGTTGAGATACTTAAGTCTGTCTAAATACGAAGCGTCCTCAGCCGTGCCCTAGTAAAAATACGTTTCGTAAAATATTGTTGAACATTTTCAAGCTTATCGATATTTCCTACTGTACATGGCGACCATATAGGTGATGCGTATTCTATGATTGGGACTACGTAAGACGTAAAAGCAGTCAAAAGAACATTATATTTAGAGTTTAGGAAACAGCGAAATAGCATGTTAATAATACGATAGGCCTTCTGACATATAACGGTGCAGTGAATGTCTGCCTTGAGCAAATTAGACGCTGAGGCTCCTAGGTCTTTGAGATAATTGCTTACAGTTAGACTGTGATTTACTATTTGATATTCTAACTGTGGATATTTAGATCCTATATGGAGTACTGTACATTTTCTATATGATAAGCTAATTTTCTATTGGTTGGCCCATTAATCAACATAACTAATCGCTCGCCTAAGATTATCGGCAGCGATATGAGGTTGTGTTCGTTTCAGCTTAACATAATGTTTTACGTCATCAGCATACAATTTGCAATGTACATTATTTAACTTTACAACAAGGTCATTGATATACAGGACAAACAAAGTAGGACCAAGAACACTCCCCTGAGGAACGCCTGACGTTACTTTACGTTCCTCGGAAAAGCAATGATTAACCTTTACGTAGTATTTGTGGTCAGCTAGGTAAGCTCGAATCCATTCTAGTAGTTGACCTCTTATGCCATATTTAGGTACCTTTACAAGTAACTTTTTGCGCGGAACCGTATCGAATGCTTTTGCAAAATCAAGGTAAACCACATCGACGTAGTTTTCTTCATCTACTGTAGTGCACCAATCTTTCATGCGCTGAAGCAAATGAGTCCAGGTTGACTTGTTTGTAACAAAACCATGTTGATTAGGGGTTATAATGTTATGCTGAGCAAGAAAAGATTGATATGGTCACTTACGGCATATTCCATGACTTTGCAGTAATTGGATATCAGTGATATTGAGCGGTAATCGAGGGGATTCTAAGAATCTCCTTTTTTGAATACTGGCACTACGTGGGCTGTAAGCCACTGTTTTGGCAAAGTAGCAGTGATAAACGTTGTTCGAAATGATCTGCCAGTGGAAAGCAAAGTGAGGTTTTCAGGTTTTTTAATAAGAATGCAGGTAATCCATCCGGAGAATGGCTTAGCTTAGAATTCAGCTTACTCATGTACTTGTGCACTGTTTGTGGCAAAAAGCAACCCAGTTGATGGGTTTCTCGGCAGCTGTTATGTCAATAATTACAGGCAAATTATTGTTATCAACAGTAAAAACAGAAGAAAAAGCATCAGCGATAATATTAGCATATATTTGATCATCTGAGGATAACGAGCCATCGGGACACCTTATCGCACTAATCTTGTTCTTTGCTGAAAGCCGACTATTTACATATCGAAACAAGGTTTTAAAATTCCCGGTTTCGATAATGTTACGTTCTGGCTTTTTCTTGAATTGTAAAATAGCAGCAGAGAATTGTTTGGAAAACCGTTTATACTCATTAAAATTTCCAGACTGTTTAGCGGAGTGCCACAATTGCAACTGTTCACTTTGCATACGCTTAATGTAATGAGGATATTTGACAGATTGCTCTGTTGTTACAATCTGTTTCTTTGGTACAAAAAGCTCACATCCGAAATATATAACATAAAGAAAAAGTTTAAACTTATCATTAACTGAAATGACTTGATTCAAGAGTCTTTCCCAGTCAGTAGAGAAAATAAACTGCTCAAAAGCTGAAAAGTTCGTTTTTGCTAAGTTGAAAGCCTTGTAACGAGTCTTTTTCCGTTCGGAAAAACTTTCTGAAACTACGAAGTTTAAAGATATATGAACAGAATCTGAAAGCAGTTTGTCACCACGCACATCAAACAAGTTAAGCACAGAATTAGTCATTATAAGATCAAGTGTATTTAAACCACGAGTAGAAGTGTTAAAAGATTTTGATCCAACTCAAGCTTGTGGTATCAGCTACATTCAGGATGTACAGGCTTCGATATACTAAACGTAATCTTAAGCCTTACCCTATGCTGGAGTTCAACATAATGCATATAAAGGTTGATCTTAAGTCGGAGCCTCCCATCACCGAAGCTCTTTTTTAAGAATGTGGCGTTACGTCTACTGGCTTGACTTGAACGCAAATCTTTGTTGAAATGATGACGAAAACCTTGATCGTTTGGCTATGGTTTACGTCTCAGTTTTCACCATACCATTTCGCCAATGTTGTTCGGATCCATGAAGATCTTTACAAAGCGAGGAATCAAAAGCTATCGAACGATATATCGGAAACTTTATTTGACTGATCCTAGTTTTTTACCGTACTTACCCCAGCTTAAATCCGTCGTTAATATTGGAAGGGGGTGGGCAATACTATTTGTGGAGCCGATACCTATTTTGATATGCAAGTACAAATTTTAGAGGTATAATCTGTAAAATAGGAGAATATTGGAGGAGGTGGGTACCCCCTCCCGGGATTGGCGCCCATGTATAGTTAACGTGAAGGCAGTTACCGACTTGTCGAGTACGACGTTTTGTCTAATTCGGAGATCGATAAAGCGCGGAAGCTATTCTTCCACATCATTTACAGAATTAAATGTATTTCGACCCATTTGGTAAACAACACGATTTCCAATGTGTTTCTGGTAGCTTGGAGTAACAGGCAGCATGGTTATCCGTACATTCACAGAAAACGTAAGTGAAACATCACCAGTTTGACCGAGCAAGATGCACGGCTGTGCTGTTGTTAGCTAGTATATACCATGGTTGTAGCATATGTTGGGCTTTTAGTGTATTGAATTCGGGAAAATTCGTCAGTTTTGTACCAAATTTACAGGTTTATAGAAAAGAAAGACAACCTATTATACTATTTTGCAACGAAGATATAGTCCATAATATTGTTTTTACTACCTTTAGCCTTTTCTAAGCAGAAGGACTGACAACGACGGTTCAAATAAATTTCTACCACGCATTTCTGAGTTATATCTTGTGGCGGTTAATATATGTTATTTATTACATAGTTAGACTTCATGGTGTATTCTGTTTATGTTTGTTCTCATTTTTGTGTTAAACTAATATTAAATGAGGTTTAATTTTCACGGTACTTGGGACCTTTCATTTAGTATACGATCTGTTGCAAATATGTAAACTCAGTGTCCGTGTTTGTCCGTGACATCTCCAATTGAACGTCTTGTGTCGCAGTTATATAGCGGTGATTAGTAACATAGACTGAGCAAATATGACGACAATTTCGACACTACTATGTAATGACATTAGCGTCGTCTTTAACATCTTGAACAGAAATTAAAATTAAGCGTTCTCATTCATCTGACAACATATTTCCTTGTAACATCTATTCATTGTCATGTATCTTTCTGTTCGCGCCGATAATATGTCTTGCAATCATTTAGTCGTAGTTTTCGTGGAAGCAAGATTTTGATATAGTTGACCTAGCAGCCGAAGTGCCGAATGTTTATGTTTTAATGGATTTCTGAAATTATCTTTGTTTCTAATTCTTAACCATATAAATACTTGGTGAAATCAACCGTTTATCCCTTGTACACCTTTTAAAACATTTAACTTCAACGAAAGTCATATGAAAATCTTTAAGGTTTAAATGTAAAAAAATATATTCAGCTGTTGAAAAGCATATTACGATGATACTTTCATCTTATTAGCTTTTTTAGGCTCAGTGATCCTAAATGGCATCAGTGCGTACGGTGAAGTGTGGTGTTAATCGAGTAATAGCTTCCATATAACTCGGTGGTTTGCGTGGTTTTTATAGTCCGTCGAGCATTGCACTATAAACAAATTAATCCGAGCACGAAAATCTCGATTTAGATTTTCTAGCTTTACAGCTAAAAACTCTCATAAATTTTCATTATTTTTCAAAAATAAAAAGTAAATTTTGTCATAATTTGATATTTTGTTATTCTGTTTCGTGATCAACAGCACCATCGTTCGCCAGCTGTTTTTTTGTTAAATACATGATGTACTTGTTCAATGGATCTGCACGGTATATGGACATGTTACTAGCATCCGGGCCTTCTAATGTCACAAGTATGGTGGTAACAACAGATGGTACCACAAAATCTCTTTGAAACTTGCGTTATTTTGCTATATTCCTTATTGTTAACGACACTCAAAAATTAGTAATAATTTTAGAAGTCAACGTTTGGACTAAAATACATTAGTGCATCCTTGAGATCAAGGCAACGTGAACAGCCCATAGTCAGGGCAACTAAGCAGGCCGAGCTGCATAAATTTTAAAGCTGGGGTACTCGAATTCATTTGTAGAGCAAAATGATTGCGCAATTTTTTTCCATCGCAGCAAGTAGGCTCAAGTTGGAGCCGGAGATGCAGAGTCCTTTCCCTCCTTGCCTTGCTGTAGCTACGGCTTTGACTATGAGAGCACATTTATTAAACACCTGATTAAATATTTGACTCTGCCATTCTTTATGGAGCCTGTGCTCATTATTGGAGACTGTATCATACACATAATGTATATTAAGTATATACACGTTTACGGAAATACATATTTATACATGTACTTGTGTATGTGTTGCATGTTTTATAAATATACGCTGTTCCTAATAATAATAATATTAATAGGCTGGATCAAAATTCGAAATGCCACATTTGAGGAAAAAATCTACGCATAACTTATTCTGGCCTATTATATTTTTTTGCTTTTTTAGATCGTTGCAAAATTGGTAAAATTTGAGAAAAATTTTAATTAATTTTCTCGGTTATAATACCACTATTGCGTGTTATCTGAGGTTGTGCGGCATTTTAGTGCCCTGAAAGACTGTGTAATAATTATCTGATTGCGTAATGACAAAAATTGCTCATCAATCAATATATTATCGGCAAGCATCCTATTGTTCTAGTCTTGTCGGCGGCACAAGTTTTCAGGAATTCCAACAGTTTTTTGTGTGTTATCACCGCTTAAAATTGTCACAGCTAAAATTACGTCGAATTTAATAAAATTTTTAACTTAGAAGCAAACCACTTATTTTATATGAAGTTTCTTTTAACATTTAATACTTTTGTTGAACATTGTATAATTGACAAATATACACCATGTCTTATGGCTATATTAGTGATGATGTATTAGTAATGATATATTAGTAATGATAAAATAGACAGTCTGCTTTTTTCCACGAACTGTATTGGCTCCATTCCCAGGCTTATACGCCTAATGTTTATATGACCCGGCCGGCATACATACACCTTAACGCTATGTTGCTTGCTTTAAATTCTCTGTAAATGTCTGTCGTACAGCGCATCTCAGAATAAGCATAATAGAATGTGTTAGATGTTTAAGCTGGGATCTTTCGTAAACCTGCAATTTACTAATGTCTCGAAGTCCCCTTTGCCTTTTTATCACAAGTAGCCCGTGAAATTTACAATGTCTCTGGAAAAAGAATTACATAGGTTATTGTCCGTGTATCGGGAGGCGGCGGTAAACAAGTTTAGACTTACGCTTTTAGCCTATAGTATGATAAGAGACTATTTTTAGAATTAGGCTCAGGTTTGATTAGCACATCCATAATAATGCAGCTATTGCTTCATTTAAACAACTTATTTTTAGCATGCTCACCGTAATACTTAATTAAAGTTTTTCGATTGTGGTTGTAACCGGTTTATAATCGCAACTGATTGTAAATTGTTTTGTCTAACAATATTTCCCTGCTATACGTCTGAATATCTACTTCTACATCATTTAATTGTCAAATGGCATAAATTACTAAACTCTGCGCTACCTGAGTTGTGAATGTGATGTACCTAACGTTTGCGTGCTTATAGAGGTATTTTGGCGATGAATTCGAGCAACAGGGTCAAAATAGCTCAATGATCACCATGAAATGAGTGACCACTATTTGATTCTGAAAATCACCATACTTTTCCTAGCTGAAATTTGACCCAACTGTTGGGATTATCGGGCTTAAAAAATTAAAAAAGCCTGCGTAAGTTTATTTTTTCGTTTATTGCCGTCCTTTGATCTCTTTTTACAGATTATTGAGTAATTTATCAATTCTGTCTACTATTACGTTTGTTTCCATTTAAAACATATTTTCAAAAGCATGCGTGCAGATGATGGGGCAGGGAATACATACCCACCACTTTTGGCGACTGAACATCTTGCATTTTAGTCTAAATGTGTATTCATGACCCCAACCCTCTCACTTTTTCGTCTGTTCTAGTGAAAAGGCAACAAAATTAACAGGTGATGTTGCCCCAAACTTTTCGAAAATCTGTGCACCAATGTTCAAAAGTAACATTTAACATTTTAATTATTATATATTTAAATATTTTGGCTAAGTTCGCTATTCGATTTCACTAGAGTCTTTATTAATATTTGAATTAAATGTTATCCTGCTAATCCAAATTCGACACCTCATAAATGCTGCTATCGCATTACCGCCTCCGCAATGGGGCTGGAGGGGTGCGAGCCATGTTTGATTTCGTTGTTTTAAAATTTAATTCTAGAATTTGTCACACCTGTGAACCAGAACTTTTTGAGGATTCTAAAAATGTTGAAATGATTCACTTGAATGTATATAGACCAATGAACCCTTTACTAAAGGTATTGCATCCCTGGGACGCTAGGATCACCTCCTAGAACTATACATGATTTCCAATGAAATGCTATAATTTGTTGTATCTATGATTATAAGCATTTTAGAGGATTTTGAATTTTTATACCACCCTACTGGACTGGTACTGTAACCCCTGTGGCCTTTACTGAACCATACACGATTTCGTGATTTTGACGCAAATGCTATAATTTGTTACGTCTGTGATTATAAGGATTTCCGCGGTTGCTGAAATCTATAAATTGTTTGCTTTTAATGCATCAGTGACCGATATACTCGTTTTAGAATGGTACTGTAACGCGTGGGACCCCCACTTTATTGAACCTTGTTCGACTTCATGGTTTCCAATCAAATGCTTCAATTTGTTGTATCTGTGTTTGTGGATTATTGTAAAAACGATGCAGTTATTCACTTGAATGTATCATTGGCCGATGTACGCTTTCTGCAATGGTACTGTAATCCCTAAGACCCTGTTGAGCCATACAAGACTTCGTGATTTTCAATCAAATGTTATAATTTGTTGCGTCTTCCGTTATAAAGGTTTTCAAGGTGCTGGAAACGATGAAGTGATATATTTTAATGTATCTGCGATCGATGTACTCTTTTTGAAATGGCACTGTATTACCAGGAACGACATTGAACCATGCTTTTTCATGATTTTCAATGTAATCCTGCAATTTGTTGCATCTGTGATTTTGAAGCTATTCGAGCATGGTTTAAAGGATAAAGTGATTCATTTGAATGTATTTCTGACTGAACTATCTTTTTCCCGTTGCTCCCTTCCAGTTGAACCATGCATGATTTCAGGATTTGCAAACACAATACATACGCGCACAAATGGTAACGTTCTCTTAATTGAGGGCTTTTTATTTCGTTGTAAAGCAAAAAAACGTGATGGCTTCCGTGTTCTGCGCAGTCGTTGGTTGACCCACCTTCTAGTATTACTGGAAGCGAGTGAGGGCGGTGCTAAGTAATTTTTCTGCTTGTTTAACTATGTTCCCGCAATAGCCTACCAAAATCATTGCATTTCTCTGCATAAAACATCAGGTTTTTGCAGATTCTGGCAATTTCATAACCGACCAACCAAGATAATCTGACAAAACGATGCCGAAGCGTACGATCAACTTGCGATTTCTGTGCCCGATTCAATGACAATTAATTAGGGAAAGTAAGATAACAACGATAGCTTCTATGTTTCCGTAAACAGCGTTCCATATTTTATGGCGCTAATCTTATTTGACGTAGATTTCAGCCTGCTGCATGCACATGCACAGTATAAGTGCTGCATAGTCATTTTTGTGTATTCTAAACTCTAAAGACTTTCCGTTTAAAATTTATTATTTCAGGAATCGTATATAAATGAAATACATATTTCAGTTTGTCGGTTTCTGTTTTCACTGTTTCAAATAATAATTGATGTTTCTTGCGTGGTTTTGTGCTTATAATTGTGGCACACGCAATCCGGCTTCTAAATAAACTGCATTTTAGTGGTACATTGGTGAAAGTCTGTTTTGTGAGTGCTGAAAGGAAATAACAAGAAAATCGATATGTTCTAGAACGAACGCGCAGCGCGTACACACAATGCGCACTCGCTACTCACAGCGATACTCTATTAAACTAAACTACAGCAGCTATCATCAACCACAACGATGAGAGAATGCCGTTTGCTAATCCATCATCATTTGCCGATAAATCAAAAGCAAAAATCCAAACGTTTCTAGACAGCAGCAGCTCAGCTACCACCACCGCCACACCCGGTATCGCGCACAAATATAATTATTGTTATTTAAGATAAAGCCCTCTAGTTTTTAAAGGAAGCCGGTGCCTGAAATGATAGCCGAATTTTACATAATTTGCACACTGTTGTCATTGAACCAATTGGGCGACGTGTTGTATAGAAATAAAATAACATTATTAGTTTTGAATGTTTTGATTGTGCGATTGGAAATATAACTTCTGAATTATAAGTTTTTTAATTCACTCTTATTATTTCCCAACTACACTCGTCTACGCAAGACTACAAATAATTTTTAAAAAAGAAAGTAAGCATAGTTAGTTAACTTTTCATAACAGGCTCTTATCAAAGTTTATACGTTTACACTAATTCTTGTCGAGACAGTTTTGTAAAATGAACCTACCATTAAGGCGTATCCTAAAACAATCGCTAAACTATGTGGGAAGAGTCAATCAAACTTTGAACATTTGATTGAGCGCAATGGTGTTGTTCGGCAATCATCCACTGTTTTTATTGACACCTTCAAATTTCAGTACAAGGTAATAAAGAAATTCAAGTTTAGTTTTGAAGCATTTAAAAACGGCTAGAAAATTGTAAAATTAAGAAGGAAAATTAAAAACAGGCTGTAAAAATAAAGAAGTTTAAAGGAAATACGTAAATGGTACTATGTATGCTTGAAACCATGGAGTTACTGTAAAATTTGTAAGCTTAGGATTTCGAGCAGCAGCATGCTAACTTGATAAATGTTACGCGATAACTGGATAAGATATATCAAGACAATTGATCCATTACGTTAGGATTTCTCATGGGATTCAAAAAATCGACACTTTTGTCATAGTCAGTCGGTTCAAAAAATTTTTTGGCTCTAGTGCACTTGGGGGGATTTAATTTCGGATTTGTATATGTATATCTCGCTATGTTGGCTATTTTCGTGTCGAAACCCCTGAATCTTCTCAACCCACCTTCCCCCATAGTTCAATTTTCTCCGCACTCTCGAATGAGCATAGGTTTGGAGCCGTAGGACCAAACCGTCGGATAGCACTTCCTTTGAAGATGAAAAATCTCAAAAGTGAATACCCGAAAAAGGGTTATTTTTATTTAAGTTACCATAACTCATGTCGGCAAGGGCTGATTGAGATGAGGTATTCACCTATGGACGATAAATCGATGCCACTTTTATATGATGCGTAGATGATGTGTACGTGTTTGCTGGGATATGGGTTATTGGAAAACAATACGAATACGTAAAAATGCATCCATTATAGAGGAAATTAGGAAATATAAACCAAATTATATTTAAAAGGAATACAAATTGTTGAGCTGTTGCAGAAATGCCCCTGGCAAGCTATCGGCAAACTGTTCTCACCATGTGTATTCCATGAGATAGCGATTGAACACTTCAGGTCTGACACCGCAGCGTTCTCTGAAGAAATTCTTGAGTCGTCCCGAAAGACCATTGATGTTTTGCTTGTGGACCGTAAAATCGTTGGGATTCACAAATTGTCTGTTATAGTGGTTGACGATACCATGGGTGAGCAGATGGGGATGCGGAAGTTGTCGCAGGCCGTCGATGTAGGTTATAAAGCTGTCTGTTAAGGTTCAGGATCGAACGATCAGTCGAACGCGCTGGACAATTACGTGTATAAGCATCCGGATACTACGGTCTTTAACAGAGAATAGGAGACAACGTTGACTATTATGCTCAATTATGGTCCCAATACCCAACCGTGCTGCTGTCGCCCTCGGACGCGGTTGTATTTTTAGCCAAAAAAATTTGGATTCGTCAATTTCTACGCCAATGGTCACGATCGAATGCGACGGATATGTCTCGGCAATAGTTATACCAATTAGGCTGCGATATGCTTAGTGGTGTTAAGTTGCTTGATTATCCAGGTAGTTTCCAAATTATCGAGATAGTCAGCTATTACTAGCGGCAGCTATTACTAGCGGTATCCGGCAAAAAACGAGTTTTGTGTGATAGAATACTTGTTACGACAATTCTTATAATAGGAGCATCGCCATTCGTATGGGTCATTTCTGGCAATATTCCACTGAGCTAAGCAATACTATTGTTCACATACACAACGTTTGCCATTCACAATTAAACGCAAACGAACCAAGAGGTTAACTGTGACTTTAGGAGTACTGGTTGATAATGCAAGTTCAATGGAGGCATAATTTGTCTGTATTATTTGTGCTTGACCTACTGCTTGATTAGGCGGTACTATGACATATTTCGTATTAGGGGGCCGACAAGGCATTATTGATGTACATGGCATATAAGGATGAGAAACCTGAAAAAAAGCAAAATTAAAATTAAAAATGTTCAAAAGGTTCAATTTTCTAGGTAGACGGCACTTGTCATTTATGTCGTTAGTAAAAGAAGTGCTTAATGCCGGAGGTTTAGATGGCCGGAACACCCCGAGGATTATATTACAACAAAGTTGGTTAGGCTTTAGGCACGCTTTAGGGTAGGTCACAGCTGGACCCATAGCTTCGGCTTCAGCCGCAAGTCCTTATCGGATAGTGTAGTTGACACGTCATAGGATATAACTCGGCAACCGGTGATCTAATTGACCTAAAATGGTATCGTTGAATTTGTTTCGTCGACCCACGTCCAGTGGTACAGAATTTACCAAATTCAGAAAAGAATTCGACTTTTTTAGCCAAGAGTCCTGTTTGATAAAACTGAGAAATTTGGTCAAAATTTTTTTTCACGGAATCGGATAAAGTGGATGTTTTCTAGGGTAACTGGATGAGCTAAGTCAAAGTCTGCAAAGAATTTTGGTTGTATATCGACTCCTAGAATCGCCACCCAATTCCACTAATGGCAAATATTCCGATGATTTGGTTTACAATCGCCCCTCGTTGGTACCCAAAATTTTCAAAATGTATCTCGATAAATGCATACTTTTAACTACCGTTTATACTGCGTTGACCAATATCATCAAAATATAAAATATTGCAGGCTCGGGAAGTGAACAAAAAGAATCAATATAGCTATGTCGGAGACTTTATAACTTTGCTACCGTTAGTATCATTTTGAATCAACCTAATTCAAACCGCAGAAATCTCATGGTACTATAGTGAATATTATGATACTGAGAATGCAATTGGTATGCTATCATACTTTTATTATTTCTTCATCAGTCGCATGACAATGTAGTGCATTAGCATTTTGGCAATTCATCTGGTACTATGCTAACGCGCACCTGTTATCGTCGATATTATATCTCTGCCTAGGTTTTCAAGCTAATATATAATTCTTGTTTTAAATAACCTCGGTGTTTTAAAAATATATTTTGATAATAATGAAAGTTAGGCATAGTCGGAAACTGTAATAAATCAAGCTCACGTCATCTGTCAAACTTTGCTACCATTACACACCGCGTAACTTTATCGGATAAAATCAGCGAATGTTTTCTTTCATAATATAAATCAAAACACAGCCTCAGTTGTTGTGCGGTTATTTAATTAGAGTAAGTACACAAATACGAGAGAACAACTTTGGTTCTGGGATGAAGGGATATATTATATTAGTAACGTAGTAATCTAAATTTATATTAGTAAAAGTCACGCTATGTCACTTGAGGTAAAAATCTTTGGCATTAGTAAAATACCTTGTACATCCTGTTCACAAAATCTATGTAATTAGTGTGTTTAGTTCATACATCTTGGGCAAACCATATATTATGCAATTCGTCAAAGTAACGAGGGAGCAAACTGGAATTTGATTTGCATTTGGTTAATCATATAACTTAAACTGGCTATGCCTGAGTCGAAACAAAATCTGCCCCAGCATCACTGGAAATTCTTAATATTGTTGAAAAAATATAACCAAAGCGGTGTCTTAACTTGCGATTTGAATGCCTTATTTTATTAATAATAAAAATTAATGTTAATAAGAATAATGTTAATTAAACACCTTCATGAGCCAATATATTTTCTGCTATCGCATATATTTCCGCAATCGTTCTTAAATGATTGCTTACCTAAACCAAGGTTGTTTGTCGATGTCGTTTCTCTATATAAACAAACGTCTTATGAGATACTTCAGACTAAAGATCAATATCATTGCTTTCAGCAATTGTAACATTATAAAGGAGTTTATTATTAATACCTACCTTACGTCCCATTTGAAATATATATCTATCACAAATAAACATGGATTTATTGCAAAAAATCAACATGTACACAACAACTTGAGTGTGTGAATGACTGGTGATATACTTTGACCAGCGGCCAATCAGTTGACATTGCTTACATTGTCTTTGCCAAGGCGTTTCACACGATCTGGAATGTCACACTTCTCTAGAAACTGTCAATCATAGGAATTATGGGCCATATTTTACAGTGAATGGCTGGTTTTCTTCTCTGGTGGACCGTCCGAGTAAAAGCGAAAAGAGCATATTTTGATTCTCACGATATTATGTCTAGACTGTGCTAAGACCTACATTGTTTCTCATATATTAACGAGCTTTCCTTTTGTCTTAACATTAACTGTAAGCTTTTTTGCGGATGACGTTAAACTGTACATAATTGTGTCACATTACAAGATAATTTTACCGCGATGCACTTGCCTATTTAGAAGAAATGTGGCAGCTGTATTCGTCATAAAAAGATAGCATCTTACATTTAGGCAGAAAACCTAATTTCAGATATTTCCAAAACAGTATATTTTTTTCCGTTTCTCATCCAAGGAGCTCAGCACATGACTTTAAATACCATACGCTCTACAATAAATTATAGTTGCAAAAGCATATCGATTATCTAATATATTTTTCGCAGTTTTATAAACAGTGATAACAATTCTCTAAACATGTAATATTTATCGTATGTGCGACCGATTTGGGAATATGGTAGTCCAGGATGATGAACTTCTTATATGTTAGAAATGGACAAACTGGGACAAGTACAATTGTATTTGACTCGAAGAATCGCAGCCCGAGTTAGCATTTGTGATTTATCATGCAGTGACAGACTGTTATACTGCAACACTGAACCTTCAAGAATTACGCTGTCTATAGCACGATCTTGTGTGGTTTTAATGTCTCTAATAGGGAAATTGACTGTTGCACTAATTTATTTATAATGCCTCATCAAACGCTGTGAAGCATGGCTATGCAGCGCGCAGTATTGATCCATGGACAAAAATACTAAGCTGTGTAGGTTCAGAAAACTTGGTGGCAACGTGTAACTCACGAAGCTTTCAAAGAGTAAAATTGACATAAGTCAATTTTTACAACATTTTAGAAATCTTTCGAAACGATTATTCACCCCGTTTACCCTTGTTGTTCTTTTATAACTTACTGTTGGGACAGGATATAGCCCGAATTATTCCCTTCCCGGCCTAATTCCAATTTATTTACAAAATTTTATATTTTACAAAATTTAATTTTTGTTTATTTAAATATTTCGTTACCCATACGTCGCCAGTTGTTAAGCCATTGCCTAAGTTTTGAGCTCGCTATGGTGGCCTTAAAGCGGGACACAAACCTCTTTTTATTGACTCCCGGTCCCCGGTTACCATTATGCAATTGCATAATAAACTTATTTGCTGCTTATTGTTGCTGTTGTGAGTCTGTAACATCAACTGTCTCGTTCAGGCGTGGGCTAGTTTCAACATCGATTCACTTACTCAGTGTAGTTGGCATAAAATTTTACCCAAGTAACTCGCTCAAGTTTTCAACTAAACATTGGGCAGCAGTCGTCACTTGTTATGAAGAAAAACTAATCAAGAACGAATTTAAATTGAGTTATTAATTTCAGTCCCATATTGGGACGGCGATTATCTGTGGCGATGTTCTAACTCCTGAAGGTTATATTAAAACATTTATCTAAACAAATATTTCTTATCGTTCAGGGATGGTTCCAGGATTGTTAAAAGAAAGGCGTTCATATTATGAACATCTAACATGAGCAGGTATGTAGCATGACCAAACATTTGGACTTGAATCTTTCCCCTCCCCCTATGCGCCAAAGACTTTTTTGCAATTATAGTAAATTAGTAAACCTGTAATTCAAAATTGGGTACCCTGGTAAAAATTTTAGTTCCCCCACCACCCCCTCCCCGCCGATACATTTCACCTCCCTGAGCCAACGCACTTTGAAAATCTATGGTTTACAGGGCTTTCCGAATTGAGAATATTAGACCTGGGATTCCCCAGTTTGCGAATGAAGGTACTGACGATGCCTGGAGGGCGATTCCCTCCCGTTCATCTGTGGGGTCCCCTAAATGAATTGGCTAGACTATAAAGTGTTAAAAAGCGCAAAATATGTGATACTTAAAGACTAATTACATTTATTGTGCATATATGTAGGAAGTGAAAATTTTAACTGATTCTGGCCCCACAAAAAATCTTCTCCTTAGTAACAACGGAATTAAAAGAATTATAAAAATCGTGAAGCAAAAAATGAATAAATAAAAAAATTTTCAAAAAAGTGAAATGTTTAGAATTTTGAATAAGTGAGATTTTTGCTTTTTAGAGAGAGCATGGGCTTATAAGATAATTCACCATCTAAAGTTGGTTTGATTATTTTAAACCAATATTGGCATATCTTTGCAGCTGTGGGACGCCTCAGCGTGTTGAAAATGCTGAATTCAGACAACAAAATCTAATTTTTCGTCTTATCCATATATTTGTATGCAGAGGGCTAATATGGATCCATAGACTTCTGCCGTTGAGAACAATAAAACCAATTGTATTAACGTGGTATACGTCTAGTACTATAAGTCCTAAAAGCAGACCACATGAAATAGTAACTATTGAATTTATAATCTTTTTCTCCGAAATCTGTGATTTACAAGTTTCAAAATGTTCCGTCTTTTAATCGTTGAATTAAGAAATATAGAGTTTGTATGTGATGGGAAGAACCGTAACATTGCGTTTGATGTTTTGCCGGGGTATGTGTTGTTTTTGAGACTTTGAAGACAGCTCTGGAAGCCGAATTTGGAACCTCAGAGTAGTCTCTTAGCGCAAAGTAGCAAGACTAGCCCCTCGATGCGCTGAGTAATATTTTTATTACAGCAATAATAAATTTTTTAACAAATCACATACAGATAACGCCGAAAACTGAGAGTAATGAGATTTACGCTGTTATAATAATTGTTTACTGTTTGGTTAAATATATTATAACAAATCAATTGCAAATATGTGTATGTATTTTAAGCCAAAGTAACAGTCGTAATGCACCCGGCAAAAGTACCCAAATGGTTAAAGTAATCGCTACCGCGTAGGTCACATTTTTAAAGGAACAAGAATTTTGTTAACAGATTACATACAGATAAACCCGAAAAGTGACCGTAATGAGGAAGAATTTACTGTTTGGTCAAATATATTTTAACAAATCAATAGCAAATATGTGTATCTATTTTAAGCCAAGGTAACAGTCGTAATGTACCCACCAAAAGTACCCAAATGTTTAACGTTATCGCTACCGCGTAGGTCACATTTTTATAGGAACAAGAATTTTGATTAACAAATTACATACAGATAAACCCGAAAAGTGACCATAATGAGGTTTGCGCTGTTATAAGAATTTACTGTTTGGTCAAATATATTTTAACAAATCAACAGCAAATATGTGTATCTATTTTAAGCCAAGGTAACAGTCGTAATGTACGCGCCAAAATTACCCAAATGTTTAAAGTAATTGCTACCGCGTACGTCACATTTTAAAGGAACAAGAATTTTATTAACATATTGCATACAGATAAACCCGAAAAGTGACCGTAATGAGGTTTGCGCTGCTATAATAATTTTTTACTGTTTGGTTATATATATTTTAACAAATCAATTGCAAATATGTGTATGTATTTTAAGCCAAGGTAACAGTCGTAATGCACCCACCAAAAGTACCCAAATGTTTAAAGTTATCGCTACCGCGTAGGTCACATTTTTATAGGAACAAGAATTTTGATTAACAAATTACATACAGACATGCCCGAAAAGTGGGCGTACTGAGGTTTGCGCTGTTATACCAATTGTGTACTGCTTGGTTAAATATGTTTTAACAAATCAATTGCAGATATGTGTATGTATTTTAAGCCAAGGTAACAGTCGTAAAGCACCCACCAAAAGTACCCAAATGTTCAAAGTACTCGCTACCGCTTAGGTCAGATTTTTAAAGGAACAAGAATTTTATTAACAAATTACATACAGATAAACCCGAAAAGTGACCGTAATGAGGTTTGCGCTGTTATAATAATTGTTTACTGTTTGGTTAAATATATTTTAATAAATCAATTGCAGATATGTGTATGTATTTTACGCCAAGGTAACCCTCGTAATGCACCCACCAAAAGTACCCAAATGTTTAAAGTAATCGCGACCGGGTAGGTGACATTTTTAGAGGAACAATAATTTTTATTAACAAATCACATACAGATAATCCCGAAAAGTGAGTGTAATAAGATTTGTGTTGTTATAACAATTGTTTACTGTGTGGTTAAATATATTTTAACAAATCAATAGCAAATACGTGTATGTAGTTTACGCCAAGGTAACAGTCGTAATGCACCCGCCAGAAGTACGCAAATGTTAAAAGTAATCGCGACCGGGTAGGTGACATTTTTAGAGGAACAATAATTTTGATTAACAAATTACATACAGATAAACCCGAAAAGTGACCGTAATGAGGTTTGCGTTGTTATACCAATTGTTTACTGTTTGGTTAAACATATTTTAACAAACCAATTGCAAATATGTGTATGTATTGTAAGCCAAGGTAACGGTCGTAATGCACCCGCCAATAGTACCCAAATGTCTAAAGTAATCGCTACCGCGTAGGTCACGTTTTTTAAAGAACAAGAATTTTTATTAACAAATCACATACAGATAATCCCGAAAAGTGAATGTAATGAGATTTGTGTTGTTATACCAATTGTTTACTGTTGGTTAAATATATTTTAACAAATCAATTGCAGATATGTGTATGTATTTTAAGCCAAGGCAACAGTCGTAAAGCACCCACCAAAAGTACCCAAATGGTTAAAGTAATCGCCACCGCGTAGGTCACATTTTTAGAAGAACAAAAATTTTTATTAACAAATCACATACAGATAATCCCGAAAAGTGAATGTAATGCGATTTGTGTTGTTATAACAATTGTTTACTGTGTGGTTAAATATATTTTAACAAATCAATTGCAATTATGTGTATGTATTTTACGCCAAGGTAACAGTCATAATGTACCCACCAAAAGTTCCCAAATGATTAAAGTAATCGCTACCGCGTAGGCCAAATTTTTATAGGAACAAGAATTTTGATTAACAAATTACATACAGATAAACCCGAAAAGTGACCGTAATGAGGTTTGCGCTGATATAAGAATTTACTGTTTGGTCAAATATATTTTAACAAATCAATAGCAAATATGTGTATCTATTTTAATCCAAGGTAACAGTCTTAATGTACCCGCCAAAATTACCCAAATGTTTAAAGTAATTGCTACCGCGTACGTCACATTTTAAAGGAACAAGAATTTTATTAACAAATTGCATACAGATAAACCCGAAAAGTGACCGTAATGAGGTTTGCGCTGTTATAATAATTGTTTACTGTGTGGTTAAATATATTTTAACAAATCAATTGCAAATACGTGTATGTATTTTACGCAAAGGTAACAGTCGTAATGCACCCGTCAGAAGTACGCAAATGTTAAAAGTAATCGCGACCGGGTAGGTGACATTTTTAGAGGAACAATAATTTTTATTAACAAATTACATACAGATAAACCCGAAAAGTGACCGCAATGAGGTTTGCGCTGTTATACCAATTGTTTACTGTTTGGTTAAATATATTTTAACAAATCAATTGCAAATATGTGTATGTATTGTAAGCCAAGGTAACGGTTGTAATGCACCCGCCAATAGTACCCAAATGTCTAAAGTAATCGCTACCGCGTAGGTCACGTTTTTAAAGAACAAGAATTTTATTAATAAATTACATACAGACATGCCCGAAAAGTGAATGTAATGAGATTTGTGTTGTTATACCAATTGTTTACTGTTTGGTTAAATATATTTTAACAAATCAATTGCAGATATGTGTATGTATTTTACGCCAAGGTAACCCTCGTAATGCACCCACCAAAAGTACCCAAATGTTTAAAGTAATCGCTACCGCGTAGGTCACGTTTTTTAAAGAACAAGAATTTTTATTAACAAATCACATACAGATAATCCCGAAAAGTGAATGTAATGAGATTTGTGTTGTTATACCAATTGTTTACTGTTTGGTTAAATATATTTTAACAAATCAATTGCAGATATGTGTATGTATTTTAAGCCAAGGCAACAGTCGTAAAGCACCCACCAAAAGTACCCAAATGGTTAAAGTAATCGCCACCGCGTAGGTCACATTTTTAGAAGAACAAAAATTTTTATTAACAAATCACATACAGATAATCCCGAAAAGTGAATGTAATGAGATTTGTGTTGTTATAACAATTGTTTACTGTGTGGTTAAATATATTTTAACAAATCAATTGCAATTATGTGTATGTATTTTACGCCAAGGTAACAGTCATAATGTACCCACCAAAAGTTCCCAAATGATTAAAGTAATCGCTACCGCGTAGGCCAAATTTTTAAAGGAAAAATAATTTTTGTTAACAAATTACATACAGATAAAACTGTAAACTGGGCGTAGTGACGTTTGCGCTGTTATAATAATTTTTTACTGTTTGGTTATATATATTTTAACAAATCAACTGCAAATATGTGTATGGATTTTAAGCCCAGGTAACAGTCATAATGTCCCCGCCAATATAACTAATTAAAGTTGTGGCTACGGCGTAGTCCCATAAAATATAAAGCCCTGTGCGCAACCAATTATCTATCCACAGCATCCATTGTGTAGACTATCACCAGCATGCTTTTTCTGCATTATCGGACTTGATTTAGCTACGTGTTTTCAGTGATTTTTCTAACGTATGTTCGTAATGTTAGTAAACTTTACTCGTGGCACTGGTTCATTTTGTCTGTATGATTTATTAAAAACAATTTGCTCTTATAAAACGCTAACCAAGAACGGATCGGGTTGGCAGTATATTTTCGGAAATTGTCATTCGTCGATATATTACTGCTTTGTTGAAACAAATAATATTTATGTCCAGCGAAGACATTATTTTATGCGACTAATAAATTACTGGAGTAGTGAAGAAACATTTAGTCTTGCGATAATAATGCTTATATGAAACGGAAGTTTCCGAAAACCAAGACAACTTGTTTTAGTTGCTTGCTGGTTTCAGGTTTGGTGTCGGAACTTTCAAATAATACGGAGTGTTCCTTTGTTAAAATGACCTATTTTTACACAAATTTGATGACTGTTGTCATCATAGTGGTACTTTCGAGATTTTCCATAGTTTCATTATGTCATCTCTAAGGTTGTAATTTTTTGCGTTTTTACATGCATATAACCATACTGGTTTCAATTTAGAGGTATTTATGCAGTCTAAGTAGTGTTTTTAAAAATTAATTTCTCGGGTATCAATTCCCGTGGATACGCGGATAGAGCAAGCACTGCAATAGTTGTAAAAAATATATATGAGCGTACAAGTGCTCAAAATAGTACACATACAGGTTAGAGTGAGTGATGTTAATACGCTTTGTTTGCCCATATAGCGACGACATCGTACCGTTTTCCGCAGCGTATTGTTGAAGAATCAGCTAATGTCTGAGCTTATTAGGCAAAACTTCACTGTAAACATTTTCTCTCTGACCAAAAATAACTGTAAATGCATCTGACTCCGTGGTGCAAACTTAACGACGTATGCAAAACGTATTGCTATTTATAAAGCGTGTCATATTGGATCTGATCGTTTACACCCAACCTGAGTAAAATAATTTTATTTAGCAAGTATGAATACCTAGTAATTCCGGCATATATTTTTCGGATTTTCTTGACTACTTATGTAAGAAACTTGTTGCAATGCGGTAGTGATAAAAATCATAAAATGCCATCCACAAAATATAACATCCACAGTTCTTTTAGTGTTTTAGTAAAATTTTGATGAAAAAACAAACAGAAATTTTAGACATTTTGACTAAGAACCTCTTGATTTGAAACAAAAAGAACCGTCTTCGGAGCAGAAATTGGTCAAAATTTTTCACTATACGCTTTCAGCTTCTTTATTCAAATAGGCTCTATAGAAATAGATAAAAGTAAACCTAGATTCATGCAGATTTACATCCGCTGGAAAATCTCTTCACAACTGTATATCTATTAGGAGTTTTATGATTGATATATTTTTGCAAACTTAATGTATTACATACATGATAAACAGCACTGCTGATGTTTCACCATGTTGTGAAAGAATAGGATAAACATACGAAATTAAAGTTGCATTGAAACGTTTGCATTTCAAGCTAATAATGTGGACAAAATTTGAAATAATGTTTCTTTTATTTTTTCTTTTCTTGTGAATTTGGTCGGTGAATACTAATTAAACTTTTGAACAGCAAGGCAATATTAGAACAAATGTTCAAAACTTGTGAAGCAGTTTAGCTCATAAAGTGAACAAGTGGCTTGCTGTAATTGTATTGCAACATCCAGGATAACACAGTCGTTGTCATTCATCTAACATAATATTATCAATACTAAAGTTTTTAGTACCTCATCTCTAACGTTGAAAATTTTGATAAGTGTGTTTACGATATTGCATTATATACATTCCTGAAACGCCAGAATTCCATGAGAAACATTCTAATAGAAATTTACGTTTTTATATGTTGTAATAGCTATAAATATATGATGTCTTAAAACGAACATACATCCAGCAAATGACCAGTTGACTCTAAGTATTCGGGCTTAAAATTTGAAGGTCCTATCAGGGGAAACTTTTATTTAGCAACCTCGCTAGGCACGAACTCTTTGACGGTTTCAATATATTGTGCCTTTTCGGCAACTTTCTCTGAACCGCTAACGATATATCAACTGAAACCAATATTGTACACAATGTTCACAAAAATCTTTAAATTATATCACTACTGAACGGCTTTAAGAAGTTGTGGTTTTTAACTCAGCATTTTTGACATCAAACGGTTTTAACCAATACTAACAAACATCTAGGCTTGTCTTACTGTTCAGATATGCTCACGAATGATTAAACAGTTAAAATTGTAGCTGACTATAACCGTTGTATTGGAAACTCCAGGGTCATACCAACAATGAACTGACATCTTCTCGGTTAGAAGTATTTTATATATGTCGAATATATATTGCGTGTAACAAATTGCTCCAAGTGTAAACTCAATAACTGTGACTGGAAGCCTATGATAATTCTCTCCCATATGTTCACCAGGATTAAGAGTGTAGCTTCGAATTACTTTTTAACAACATCTATTTTTTATGGAAAATTGTTTACTTCATCGCTAAAGTTTAGGGGCATTCAAGTTTGTATTATATTCGCCGATTTTCCCCGATACTGGGCTTGTCAACATAGCGGTCATATTAGAGCATTAAATTATTGGCGTCTGTTCTGCAAGTATTTGCTCTAGAGTATCAGTCGTACAGTTTAATGAAATATCTGACGTAATATCCTCGGTAATGTGCTTACAAAACGAACGATGCTGTACAGACACAAGGTTTAATTCTTTTTATTATAAACTATATGATATTTATGATATATAATATGACGTATATGATATATGCATAATTAGGTGTTCATTTGAGATGCGGGTAGGTGGTCACCCCTAAGTGTGGTATCTGCCCTGACCATTATTACTCCTGAAATCCCGCACCTCCTCACCCGCCCTCCGATACTGCTTAATTTACCCTTAAGCCGACTTTGTCACAGAACTGTTGTAACGATAATAAAGTGAAAGAATTTCTATTCTTTTTATCAATGTAGTTCTTCGATCACAATTGTATACAGCCGTATTTTTAGGATGCAGAGCGAAATGAAATTAAAAATGTTAAATGTTTTCAATCATAAAACACAGAATATCCTCTCTTTTATATAATACTTTTTAAATTATTATAATATATAATTACATTTTTAAAACATTTATTTCTAACTAGAGCAATTATTGACAAAAAATTCTTTCTTCACAAAACCATGTTCATTTTTTAATTCGTCTAATGTCTTAATTGCGTCGATAAATGAGTTAATTGGTGGCAAACAATTTCTTTAACTTACGAAATGTCCTTGAAATAAATGGAGAATTGGAAGACAGTTTTCAAACGCTAATCACCTACAATTGATCATAGGCGTAAAAAATCAAGGAATGTCAGGGGACCTGTTTCTGCACCCTCGTGATTTATCCTGCTGTATTCATAATACTGGCGATTTTGTGTCATATGTTATATAAGAATATTCCAATACTAAATGAATTTTATATGTTTTATTTCAGCAGTATGGTTTCCTCGAAACATTGGTGGTTTAACATTGAATTCAAAAATCTACCTGATGATATTTTCGCTTCATGTAGAACGTTATTTTATTTAGCATAAAATAAAAAAAACACAAAAGTGGTAATTATAGGGACACTGCTATATGTTTTATACCAATACTGATGCATTTTTAAAATATATTTCTGAGATTTTTTTACATATGACGCTTAACTTCCTTTGCATATATAATTTTTTAAGAAGTACGGGTTGGTTAGTTTCGGAGCTAGTTTTGTTTATCTTTACGATTTATCTTTATTATTTCGTCCCAGACGGCCAAATATTTACTACTCGAACAGAGCACATTAAATTAATAAAAACTTTGAAAATACGGCTTCGAATCAAGAGATTTATTTATGAAGCCGAGTCAGATTATATTAGCAACATCATGGCATCATTTTATTTCCGCCCCAAGGCGTTACTTTGGCCTAACTAGCTGTTTGGCTGGCTAGGTGTTTTGATGGTAGCTAGGTTGAATTCCGACGTGAAACAAAGTGAGTATCACTAAGCATCTAATCATACACACTCGAGGCTCAGGTCCAGGGTGTTGGGGAGGGAGGCGCGGATCGACCTCCGCTTCAACGGTTCAGACGGTCGGCGGGGAGGGGGGGGGGTGGGTGAGCGGCCTTCGGCCTCTGAGGGGTTCAGCCTGCCGGCGAGGATATTTTAAGCCCTGAACTCACAGATGCCGAGTCGTACTACATAAAACACGCCGCGTCGTACTGACAGTAGGCATATATTTTTTGCCTATAATAACGATTATAGCTTTGAAAAAACCTTGTCTGACAGTGAATTTGTATTAAAACGAGTTTCGAAACACGTAATGAGCCTTAACCTAAATTGCTCAAACGTTGTTCCAAAATTTTACATGAATAAGCATAAGCATTTTACATGTTACGTCGTAGCATTGTTACCTTGTATAATAAACTGTAAGACTGCAAAGAAAATCAATGATGAGGAGTTATGCGAAATTTTGCCACATATCACTCGTACATTGGTTTCGAAATGTATCTATCTTCTTTTGAATTTTTTTTATTTTGATATATTTATATAACCGCTTTTGCTTTATTTTGTGCATCTATATATTCCCAGGTAGTTCTTGTGGTTTGCAAATCAATATTTTGTCGCATTTCCACTACTTTTTCTATAGTCTTAACGTCTTCTACTATTCCCAGCCGATCTGACATTTAGGAGACTAAGTGAATTGTGGTCTTTCCTACAATCCCCGCAGACCGAAGTTGGTCAATTTTGACGATACATTGAAAATTTGATCCTGTTAGACGCAGCTCGACGAGCTAAGTTAGAAAATGTTCATTTCGGTCAGCTTTATGACTAATTCTGTCCATTTTTTAGTTCCCCTTGATACCCAAATATTTGGAAAAAATGTTCTGGATAAATGTCTAATTTTATACACTATTCGAAGGCTATGTCGAAGGGTGGTAAAATCACCACGATCGCTTCATCAGTTTAAGAGTTATTCCCATATATGTAAAATCCTAAGCCTAAGCTTTAGCATAAGTCTGCGGCGTTAACCCACACAATAATTCAGCTCGTTTTTGCCCCGTTCGACAATGCAGTTCGAATGGTACATAAAATTATAGATTAATCGAGAAATAATTTTTTCGAAAATTTTGGGTACCGAAGGAGGCCACTAGAAACCCAAGAAATCGAAAAAACTGTCACAAAACTAACTGAAATGGACAAGATGGGTCGAGTGGCACCAAAATTTCCGCTTTACCTTTAAAATTGACCAATTTCGCGCTGGCGATGATTCTAGAAAAGATCCGTAAGATTTAGATTATGCCCATCTCGGTATACCTAAGCGTCATCCTAAGATTCGGATCTTACATAAGGCTAAGAGCAAGCCTAAGTCTTTGTCGGGAAACCGCCACCCTACTTCGAAACCCACGAACTATGCAGCTGTTTTTTCAAGTATAACTTACGACCACTAAACATGACAGAAGCGCTAAGTTTTTAGCATCTTGGTAAAATAGTTTCGATCTATATTTAGCCTACCTTGAGTTCCAGCAAGGTTATTAACACATATTTTTTTATTCCTGTAAGGATTTTATTATTTAGATCTTGGTGAATCAGTGGTGAAACCCACTGATGTTAATTATGTCTATAAAATGAAAATAGCTTTTAGCATTTTACGTTTTTGCAGTTAACGTTTTCAGAACCGCACATGCTTTATATCCAGTTTTGATGAGAATTCATTTTGTATCAACACAATCATTCGAACAAAATTCATCGGCAGTTTTAGAATAGAGCCTCTTTCCCGTTTTATTCAACATGTAGTTTTGTTTTCAAATTCTGTCAACTAGAACCACAATAATATATGACAATAACATAACAATACCAATAACATACATATGTATTTAAGTAATGCGTTATAAATACTTCCATAATGTGTATACAATACACTTTCAATTTTCGAAAATATATTCTCTTCTATTCGGTACTAAAGTAAAATTTCAAACAATTTCATGACATAATATTGTTTACTAATGCTTTTAACGGGCTTTTGTCAAAAATCCAAAAAATTCAGTGCTTAAACGAAGTAGAGTGCTTTAGGGCAATCGTTTCGGACGAGTCAATAATGCGCTATAAAGACATCTTTACAACATCCACATATATTTTTGTTCGGAAACTTTGGCAGTGATTAAACGAACGTTTCACAGTAAAAATATTTTCATTATTATACGAAAATTTACTACAAAGCATACACCCCTGAACCTGCTGTGGCTAGTCGGCCACACTTGCAGTTTATTGTCCGTATGGCCGTTCGAGCAGGAGCATTTAACACGCTAGAGTTCTGTAATTATATTTAGGGAAATATTTAAAAACATTAAATAGATATAAAACAAACCATTACATTGGTTGTAAAAGGTTTAATGCTGTCATTATAACGTAGACTCCGCGGAGAAATAGAAGGCGTTGTAAATTATCAATCAATATGGGTTTTTGTCTCAGATTTCTGTTGTTGTGCAGTAAACCTGCACAAATTTTTTTATTTTGCTTTATATACTGGTTTCCTGTTCGGTACGGCATTTCAATCCTTCAGCAAAAATGCCGTGGTTTGTTAAAAGTTTAATTTGTTATGTTATGTTTTATGTAGGGATATTTGCTGTTGGGTTTATCCTAGATAATACCAAACATTAATTCGGCAAAAAGTAGGTGTGACCCTTATAGTTCCCAACCTCAAAGATATACATATCCATATGTTCTTCAAAGATGTAGATAGTGGTTATTATCAGCTAGGATTTATTAAGCGATTAAGATAGATACTGCTGCAAGTAAGATGCACAAAGAAACGCTCCTAATTAGAAACAAGACTTGCAATTTTTTCGTGCCGAAAGATAGATGTCCTGTTACTTGCTTACTGCACTACCGCAGAGCTTTATTACAACAAGGACTACAGTTCATGAACGGATGAGCTAATATCGGAAATTTCTGCTGTAAGTTAAATTTAAATAACGGCTCTACACATGCACAAGTCGAAGTCCCGGGGGGAGTGAAGGGAGCCGGATCCGAGGCTGCGCGGAAGGTCGCCATTCAGCTTCCCAAGGCGACAGCCCGACGACCAAGAGGGGCCCGACCTTGTATCTGACAGGGACCGCCTGGGGTTGGCCTTTGGCCTACTATGTAGAAGTCAGCCAATAGGCGGGGAATGAGGTAGGTGTGCGCAGGCAGAGTAGTAGAATATCGCAATTTGTGAAAGTTCATAATTTTCCCCAATTTGGTGGTCTGCACAATTTTCTCCATTTCGACAAAATTTCCTTATTGATAAAATGTTCACTATTTTATGCCAATTTGTCCCTATTTTTCTGATTTATCACATTTTTTGCCAATTTTCGCGAAATTAATTTTAGCAGAGCAAGCGAGTGCAGGTGCAGCACGCTATTCGAAACTGAGGTAAATGCAACTCAAAATGGGGCGGGCCGCAAGGAAAAATTGCGTACGCCATAAGGTGTAATTTTTTGCCGATATTTGACGAAGAGTGGGGGCGGCCCCTCTCGCGTCCCCCTCTTACAGCGCCTCTGTAGGAGGGGTTCTTGTCACAGGCCATAGGGCCGTTGGCTTTTCGCGTCGAAGGGGGCCGTCAACTCAGAGGGGTAATTCCTCTTAGCCCGCCTATGAATAGGTATGAGCGGCACGTAATGTTAAAAGCATTTATTTATCTGCATTTCTGCTTTTCAATAAGTGAATAGTTAATATACTCTAAGTTTTAGACCAAAATTAAGTTGAATTTTGCGGTATTCGTATATAACAGTACAAGCGATAAAGTGATGTGATATAAATTTTTACAGTGCGAGTGACCTGAGCTAATGTAACTGCACACATAATAGCTAACCGATAACACTTTAGCAACTGAATAAGAGATGGACAACCTCCCTCGTCTGAAAGCAAAAACCGTAAAGTTTTTGCGTTCTAAATTAGTAGTATTCTTCTTCTTGGAGAAGGGTGTCACAGCAGCAAAAGAATTCGAAACCACTCTGCAGACACGTCATTGTTGTCAGCTACGTTTGCGGAATCGAAAGCCAGAAAAAATACAAAACTACGGTTCAGTAAACAATAAGCGTGGCACGCGGGTTAGCTTTTCCGATGTTACTAAATCTCTGTCTGTGGGGTACTCAAGAATTATTGAACACCAGATAAATAAAAAAGGTCAACAATAGATGAAGTATAAAAACCTCATAGTTTTTTACACTTTCGAGCATTCTGTGCAGCGATAATCATTTTGTCATCATTGCAAGATAATGCCAAAATTTTCGCTGAATTTTTCAAATTGACAATTTTGGGAATGGAACATGCACGTAGCCGAACTTCTATCTTAAAGTGGGTAATGCAATTTGAAAGGATGCAATTTTTATATTTATGAAACGTTCCATTATGTGAAATTTACGCAATCTATGCAACAGTTAAATATCAGAGAAAACATTTGTAAAATATTAAGGCAACTAATAAGGACAGGAAACACACTCTATTGTTCCAGTTATTATTGCTGGTTGTAAATGAAAGGCACTACCCAGTTAGAGAATATGATACTGATATCTTTCCGCTGTTTTCTCAATTAACGGGTGCAATCACAATTTCCGAGGCAGCATCACCTCTTTCCTCTCACACCCTTTGGCTACGTGCCTGAACGGGTAAAAGGCCAGTTCATTATTTTCTTCCACATCAAATTTACTCTCGTGAAAATTACATAGTCGTATGGCCAAGATACAAAAGAGCAGGAGCATGTGTAAACTGTATATATGTCACAGGTATATAGTAATGTCTTAACCCTTTTAACTATCGAGCTGGCTAGTGTATCGTGCAATGTTTGACAATCTCAAGCCGGCGCCACTGACCGAACCCAGATCCCATTATTGAGAACAGCGCACGCAAACCAGTGGGCTGTATAGCAGGTGTTGGTAGGTTTTTAAAGGACACTCTTAAAGCGAACAATTAACAACGCGCGTACAAACATACGCAACGTCTGATATATTTATATATATTAATAATTATATATTGCAGCCTAGCAAATCAACCGCCTGCGCCAATATACCTAGTGGGTTCGGACACGCGTTCCAATATCCGACATTTAAATCTGTTTCGATGTATAGCAGCTGGCGCCAGCTTTTAATTGTTTTCTTGCTTAATCAACCCAAGAAATCATTTTGATATGTTTTTTGCACTAGTACAGACTTAGGTTGGTTTAGACGCAGAGGGTAATGTGGAAATGACATCCCAATCCAATGGACGTCGTGTCGGTCAATACACAAATGGTATTATGTAATTATCACAAAATTCCTTTGGAATAGAGCGGACCTGTTATTTATATGTTTGAAAGGGTCTTACAAGCCTAATATATAGGTAAATGGAAGAAACCTTATTCTTTGATCATGGTGAATCGAAATATCACGTCCTATGTCTTAGATATATGTTACTTGCAACTACATACTTAACTGGTGTTACCAATAGCTTGTTCCATTTCTTAAAGTGCTTACTCGACGTTTTTTGCAAAACTTTTGAAATATATACAACCCTATAATATGTAATTATAAATTTCAGAAAACGTTTCTAAATAATAGTATCATCGATCGTAATCGTCGAAGTCGATCTCTTCCTACTGACGCATCGATCGCTTCGGATCCATTAGAACTGTCTCACTTACTAATCCACAGTAGTCCTGTTAAAAGCCAAGATAAAGCAAGCGGTATACTCAACGAAGCTGCATTAAGCGCAGAGACGACATCGCGACATATCTCTCCGATGACAGAAGGATCACGACCCGAAAACGGCAAGTCACAATCGGCATGCCCGAATTCATCGAGACACAAAGAACTTCAAAATACCGAAAATCATAGCACCAATTATAATGGAAAAGATACTGGTATTAAATTAACACAAATAGCCATGTCAAAAACCTTCTTCGGAAAGGCGGTTTCCAAGTCAGAAACAAAAATGAATCAAAACGAAGTTTCAATGGCTGGAAACCGAGTTGAACTAGCGAAAGTTTCTAACAGTACCTCAGACGATCGAGTACACCATGACGAAGGAGATATCGGCGACGACGAACAACTGATAACGTAAGCATAGTAATTTTCACAAAACAGTGTAACATTGTTAATTTTGTAGCTCATGTTTTCTGTCATTTTTATGACATCATCTAGTTCCGCCCAAGAATCGGTCTAACAAACTATGCTAAACTCTTTTCACCGCTTGAGTCTTTGAAACATATTAGGTCTGGTTCTTGATGTGTCGTTGCCATAATCATAGTTCGAAATACCTTTAGCTGAATCTTGTGTAGTGTTTTTGAAAGTATGTTTGAGATTACTGTTGGGTGTATTAGACAGTCATACAATGGCGATTTCCAGGATTGGGTTGTTCCAGGTACAATATTAAAATTTTACGTTCAGGTATGCCAAAATAGCTTTAAAAATCATTGAAAGTATATAGCTTAGTCAGTATAGTAATATTTCTTTCAGAAACCCGTCTGTGTGTCTTGCATCGAACTAAAATTGTGTTATACAAGCTATATTGCACAGCTGAAAAATTATTAGCGTTATTTTAAAAGTATAAAAACAATATCTGTTTTATAAATATCTGTTTTAACTGTTTTAACAGCTCTAAAATATATAGGGCATGTAAACATAGGGTTAAGATATATCATACATGGACCATTCATATATATCATACATGGATCGAGCTCCGAAGACCAAGGGAGGTAGCTGAGCAATGGGGGGTCGTCTGGGGGCTGCGGCACCATCAGGGAGTGTTTTATCACGTGTCAGAGGATATCCGAGGCGGGGTCGGGGCGTCAGGTGGCGTGACCCCTTTACACCGCATGAGCATGGATGATATATCCTCCCTTCTCCCCTGAATTTGTATTTCCCCGTACAAGATAGGAATCTGGCTAGGTGTCTGATGCTGTGTAACAAGTTATTTCGTGTTGTGACATGAAAAAGTGGTGTTCACAAACGCCTGCCGTTATCTCTATGAGAAATTTTAACATGTTTTATAAAAACTGACACCTGAAAAGCTGTGAAATAGCTGCTGTTGCAAGTATAAATGTTGTAATGTCAAAACGAAGCCTCACATTAGGTATGCGTATGTGCAGAATCAGCAACCACAATCTACTATTGTGATAAAAGGATATTTGCCAGTATATTTAGTCTGTATACAGTTCAAAGTAGGGAAAATGTTACCAAATGCTAATCAGTCATGTTTCTGTTTCGCAAATCGCTGTTTATTGTCCGTTGTTAAAACTTGTACGGTTTGCTGCAACTGCCTATTTAACGGTTATCGGTTATACATATTTATATTTCTGCTATAGCTACATGTTTGGTCTTACCATTCGCTAGGCTTGCTTACGACAAACGAGCAATTGTAATAAACATATTGGCTTCAACTCTGCTGCTCTAAATACGTTATTTTAAAGATAGAGCTATAATTTTGGTACCAGTGGAATAAGCTCATCAATAAGGCTTAGAACACTTGTGCCATAGTTTTGACAAAATATTTTGGGCCAGTGGCCATTTTCTAAGCCGGCTCAATCAGCTTAGTCAAACCATACAATATAATCACTGTGTCTTTAAAATTCATGATTTTACGGAATACGGTGTATTGAGCTAAAGGAAATGATTCGAAATATTTCCACTCAGTTTTTTAAAACTGACATAAATGTAAAATAAGACGTCATGCAAAAATTTGACGTTAAATATTTATAGCAATTTAATTATGATTGTATTTATGCAGTACATAATCACAGCAAAGTAACCATAAATTCCTAAAAGAGACTGTTCCATCGACAAGAGAACACTTCTACACAGGACTCAGGCTAGCCAATAAAAACGTCATGCCCAGTGGACAAAATATAGTACAAGAATCATACAAATCGACGCGTGACGCCAGATATATATAAATTTCTGATGGTTATTGGTTTCCTGACGCGCCACAATATATATAATACCTTTCTGATTCTATCGAAAAACAGAAAACTTTAAAAAAACTAAACAATACAGGTGTTTCAACTAGCAACTTTATTAAAATGTATAATAATGATGCAAATCATGTCCGCATTTATAAGTAATGCTCTATTGATGGTCAATACTACGACATGCTAGCAAGGGGCCAATGCGACCAAAATCTGGGGGACAGGGAGTTGAAAACACGCAGTCATACTATCCAAAAATATGTGAGAGGACAAGACACAGTACGATCAAAATCTGTTGGGAGGAGCCAGAAATCTATAAGGGTGCAAGTCAATTTTAGGGATTGCAAAATTTTTACGTCTAGAAAATGTTCCATTACTCCATATCTGCACAGCCTCTACAAAAGTCAAAAGTAGGACGAAATATCTGTATATGTATTAGGCACCAAATTTAACAGGGTTACGGATAATATTTTTGCGATTTTATAAGTTATTTTTCAGTTATTTTCTCAGGTAGTGCGGTGGACATAGTCTCAACGGTAAGCGTTGCTCTCTCTTTGATCCGCTGCCAACATGCCTGTAATCCATAAACCCTATAAACATGGAACACATGGGCATGTATTATTTGACCAGCAATAGTTTACTTCTTTTATCAAATTGGTCACAAAATTTCATATATCTAAAGACACATTGCCTTCGTCAGTCCCCATTATAGTGTTTTAAAAGTCCTACAATGCTTATGTAGCCGGCAAAAGCCACCAGTGCAATAATAATTTACAATATTTTTGCTTAAAAAATCTGTGCATTCGCGACAATAATTAACCCTCCAAATTGCTATTATTATTATTATTATTAAAAGCCGACAGTCTGTTCTATATTGCTGTACGGTTGAAACCGAAAAAACATGCAAAACAATAATGTATTATAGATAAACCATATAACTATCTAACTAACTAAGCTAAATTATTAATGTTTATATTTTCTTCTCTGGCTGCGGAGAAGCCTCGCAATAATAATTGTTTGTCATCAGTTAGAGATGTTGTCGTCATTGCATTGCAAAAGATTTGGGAGTACGACCTTATGACCAAGTTTCGTTTGTGGTTCAATTATTGTCACCACACACAAGCGTTAATTAAGATAATGATATTTGGTCGTCCGTAAAAACTTGCCTTATTTTATGGTACCTATGTTATTACGTGTGTAACGAAGCTTTTGTAATTTGGATTTTAGCTGCAATTCCTGTAAGTAATCATATTTAGTATGTGCGAGGGATTTGTTGTTTTCATAGCAGCTATATAAACAACAGCAGTATGATATTTTATAAGTACGCTCTGCATAGTAAACAACAAATGTTCTGCCAACGTAGAAAATCAGCTTAATTGGTGCAGTACTTTGCATTTAAAAACTATGTTTATCTTTGTGGATTTATCCGTATTCATTTTATTTCCACAAAATATTGTTGATGTTTTCGATATAGAGCAGCGTGTAACCTAATTACTTAATATTTAATTTTCAAAATTATTCATCTGTAGTAGGCAGGAGGATTTTTAGAAGCCTCTGAGTAAACGAAACACATTTTCTCTTATATTGTAAAGGGCATTTTGTCACACTATAACTTGCTATCACTGTTATTTCAGAAAATGTTAAACTGTGGAAACTGCGGCCATGAAGCAGTAATGCTTATAAATAAATATTAACTTAGTACAAACGGAATAGTTATATTGCCATCCCCTGGCTGAAGCCAGAAATTGCTATTTAGAAGAAAACTAAAGTTTGTACGTTTCCTTAGTTGCTACTCAGTACAGAGATAAACATTGGTTTCCTACAACACCAAAAATCTCTCAGTAATAATTGACGTCAATAGTTGGCGTTGTTTATTAAAACTCTACGGTTGATTTTTCAACAATCGTTATCAAATACGTTTTGTATATTGCTGGCAAGGGTTTACATTGTGTATTTGGCTAAGGGTATGCGGCGGTAATTATATCTGTCATATTTAAAACTGTAACGCTATTGAATTTGGTATAGAATAAAATATCGATTGTTGACAACGCTCGATGTTATGCATGGGTATTTTGTCAAAAGCAATTGCCATTCAGTTATTAATTGAACACAAATTTCATTTTTGCATTAAAGAACAGAAATTAGTCCGTCTCATATCTCATATATTATAAATTGAAAATGCTCGCGAACACATTGGTGTTAAAGTACAGGGGCCGAATTTCATTCGCTAATGGCGTTATGGAACAGAAAAATGTCGAAATCGGATATGGATATTGAAATCCTAGTCTTGTTCTCTAGCAACGTTTTGTACGTGGTGTCAAAAATGATGGTTGGGGCGCATCTTAAGTTTACTCTTGCATTAGTAAACATTACATATTTCATGCGATGGCTATTCTATCTTGATTATCCATTGCCGTTTACGGCAAGATGTTTTAATTTTATTTCAGAATATTGCATAACATGGACACCACCGTCGAAGTACTGGATATCGATGGGAACTCTGACGGCGTTGCTGTCACTGAATGTCCAGCAATTGAAGACATCCAGCATGATGAGTTAGGCGGGTTTGAATATGAAGTAAGTTTTTATCGAGCTCTTATTGTGACGGAGTTTTAACTCTTTTGTGAGACTGGGCATTGCAAAATACGTTGTACTACGAAGTACAGCTGTAGCATTAGTTGGCTCCACATATATGACCGTTGCATTTAGCTTTACATGGCTTAAATATTATAATAAATATAATAAACTAACTTGTGAATAAGTTATACCAATTTAGGACCGACCGTATCCAAACTGAACAGCTAAGGTATGGGGAAGTTGTATAATGACATAATCTTGCATTTATATATTATATATTATACATATTATATATAAATATATTATGGTTGTGTATGTACATACCTGTGCATTTATATTTACATACATATGTATATACGTGTGTGTTTCTCTATTGCAACAGTGGTGTCAACGGTTCAATAAAAATGTGTCCGTAACACTCAGTCTTAGGTGCTGTAATACGTTAGACTAATTTGTTGAACATGTCAAACCACCTTAGGGCAGAACAAAATTCCTTGATTCTATAAATACCCAACTTATAAAACTTACATGTTGTGTCATAAATGCAATCTAGCGTAATATGAGAGTTTATAACCTTTGGGTTTACCCAAGCTATGTTAACTCTTAATTATTTATCTGCTGCTGCTGCGTGGCTTTTGGGTATACTAAACAACGGCTGCACCAATCTTTATGATTTTCAAACTGATTAGACTAGAAAGACGTATGAAATAGTGTAAAAATGTGATCCAAATTGTCTTTCTAGAAGTACCACGGCTTTGCAAGGTTTATCCTCTAATTTCGGATAGCTCTAGCTAGGTTTTTGTATGTTTGTTAGTGCCACGTTGGTGCGGTTGGGGCTGCTAGCTACTTTCTCTCCACCCAATTTATGAAGTTTAGGATACCTGCAGCATCTGAAAACACTTTAGGTTAAGTGCATTGTTGTTAAGACCATCCGCAATGTAATGCACTTTGATCAAACCGTAGACTGGTAGTCTGGAGTACTGCCCTAACAATCCAGAGGATAGATGTTCAAGTCCCGTCCATACCTGTTATTTTTGCCTTTTGGATATTTTTTGTTTCAGCAAATATATTGTTATCCTAACGTATACAAATATTTTCGCACTAAGTTATCGCTAAAAGGTGATCGAAGGCTTTGCTATCTTGTTGTTTATATGAAAGTGAATTGATAAATGCTGAATTTTTATGCCAAAATTGAGGCTTATTTAGTTTTAAAAGTATTAACGACATGTACTATCGGAGCTCAGGTCACAAAATAATGGGGATTAAAGCCTGCTGCTGCGGAGGAAACATGATAACGAAAAACGAATTTCTACTATAAAGACATGCGGTCTCACGGAAAACGTGTCTTGGATAGAGGCATCAACAATGCATCAGTTTTATTTGCCTTATATAATATTCTTGGAGAAGGTTCGGAGTTTGCCCGCCCTCCCTCGATTTGGCCGGAACGTGCATTACTTGTATTAAATTTGAGTCGTTTAAGTACAATTAACTGATTAATCAATTTACTACCATCCACGTCAAATTACAGCTGACTTGTATAAAAGCATTTAGAAAATGTTTGCAATGCTGTGATGAATAGCCAATTGGTAGATAGAACGCGACAAGATTTAGATCTATTGGGTTCGTCCTAGATTCGAAGTTTTGCTTTGTCGTTTACGCCAACTACAATATAACTGGCCTCAAAATAAATGCAAACTGTAAAGTTGACTAAATTGCGTGAGAAAAATTCAAAATCGTGCATCGCGTAGATATTAAAAGTTTTGAATATATTCGAGAAAGAAATGCCATAACGCCCAATAGAAAATTGAAAACATGATTTACATGAGTGATAAATAAATTTGATGAGTTTTTGTAACGGTTGTAACGAATGCTGCGTAGAATTTTAGATTCACATGATAATGACTACTGAGGTTGAGTGGGTGGTATTAAATGTTGAAAATTTTCCCTATTTTTTAAAAAGCTATATCGAAATTGGCTAAGAAAGCAAAAAAGAGTTGGAAATAAACGTTAAAAAACTTCAGAGAGAAAATCAACCTTTCAACACGCTAATGTAAAGCGAACATCATAAAAATAGGTCACACGCGCTACTGTTAGCGTCGTTTCCCAAAGAATTACAAAGATCAGTAGAAATTCTGTGAGATCAGTACCTAAAGTACATCAATATATTTTACAGTTTCGTTTTCAACAATCCGATTTTTTACAAACTAAATGTCAATCAAATTCAAACGGGTGCTAGACTCAACTTATCTGATGACTTGGTATTGGTTTTAAATATGTTTGTCAAATTTTTTGTATACTTCGTGTTTGTCAGGTTTCAAACAGATATACAACCTTAAAGCTAATGTACATTGTAAATATAAAGTTTCGTTTTTACTTTGCGCCAATACCTAAATGGTTTAGTGCAATGGCCGATCGATTTAAGCACTGCGAATATTTTATTTATAAGTTTTGTCAAGGTCGTCAGATTGTAACATTTCCTTTTTTGATCTGCATTGCAGGTTGGATTTGGATCTTATAACTATGTCGAAAACTATCTCTTCACCTCCGTCTGTTTATCTGATGAATTGTCGACCTCCGTTGGGCCTTTAGTGCACTAAATTCGAGAAAATACGCAATGTTTATATCAAATCCACAGCAGTATGAAGAAAATGGACAACCGGTAACAGCATTTTGTACCAAGCACATGATCCTGCAGTTGTGTCTTTTACTACATTAGACTGTGTCCACGCTAAAGGTGCGACGCAGACAGTCCAAACCAATTTCCTTCACACGTTTATGAATTATATCTTGTGGCGGTTAACATATTATGTTTATTACCTAGCTATCTAGTTTTATCTTGCAGAGTAACTGGAGTCTCATGCGAGGAGATTGCATAAACAAAGCTGCGACACTCAGTGTTTTGAATGTTCTGAAAATCAGCTCTTAGCAGTTTTAAAAGTATCTATATATAACAAAGTTAAAGCACACATCGTAGTTGATTTTTCATTGGAACAAGTTCTAGCTAATCAGATGTACGTAGGTTTGGCCCCTTTCGCATTTATCTTTGTTAAGCGAAAGCGTTATTTTGCAATTACTGTTTGTGCTCTTCAACAATAATACTTCTGTTTATTTTGTTTCGTTTAATACACTATAGGGCGTTAGACAACCTGTTGAAGTTGTAAACTGCTGTGACACATGTCCTTGAAGTGGAAACAGGGCCAGAGTCTCGTGTGAAAATTCGTGTAATGAAAGTTGCTTTCCGACACCCGAATTTGTTCAATCTATTTTCAAGCCATGACTGTTAAGACATTTTGTTTTACTATGTTAATTCATGCATATTTTAGAATATTTTTCGTAGTAATCGTATTCATTAAAATAATGGCAGAAAGTTATATTAAGCATAACAATGAAGGACCTTTGTACTAGTTACAAGGACCTTTGTACTAGTTACAAAGAGCTAATAAGGTAGGTGTGCAGAAAATTGCTATCATTGTATCGTCCCTGGAGGCGATCGCCATTCTAATAAGGCAGAAAACTCGTATAATTCGGTAGAATTAAAAAAATTTAGTAAAGAAATATATATTATATAGGATTTCAAATATAGTACAAAAATATATATTATATATTATATTTTATATTCAAAATATATCCTAATTATCAATTGTACATTCAAGATTTCCCGAATTTCGAGCTGGGGGAAGAGAACTAAGGGAAAAAACCCTAGTTTCCCCGCTTCGGCATTTGTGCACTGATATCGTTGACAACAAGCTTCTAGGAGCGTCTAATGTTCGTGTGGCCAACACATGACTGATTAGAAATTTGGGTCCACAGCAATAAACAATATCAGCATGATCGATGAACATACATAAATTTCCAGCTAAAATATACGAATGTTTTGTGCAATTTTGGAAAAATTTAACTTGTCATAATGTGAGTACTATAAAGACATACAAATTAGAAATTTTTCAATCATTTACAGCTATGTGTGTATATTCAAAACACTACATAAGTATATATATTTTTATGCTCATTACGTCATTTGCGCTAATACTTTGTCTATTTGTGCACAGCGCAATTTGCTGTAGAATATTAAACAAAACTTTGTAAAAATATTGAACCACTAACATTCATAAATGAGCTTAGTCAGTTTGAGCTGGCCGCAAATCTTATATTTAAAGGAACGGAGGGCTCACAAACACCGCGGAGCGCTTCGGCACTTAAAATATGACTACCAAAAACGAAATCTTTCGTGATATCTCGTATGGAGTAGACTAGATTTGGTATGGCTTGGCACAATGTGGCCCGGGCTTTCTGTAAACCGCCGGCATTGATATATGGATGTGAACCAAGTACCAAAGCATGATTGCGCATATGTTATAGCTATATGTGTAATTATCAGCTGGTTACATTACACGCATTCTGCCGCTGAAATCATGCTAAACTAACTGCTGCGTCGCCTGCTAATTCCTTTTTGGATCTTCTATATTGGTTTTGGTTGGCTGACAACTAGATAAGCTGTCTAGGCTGTCGCACTTAACGCTGCGTTTAGATTTATTAAAGAGAAGTCTGTGAAGCGCGAGGCGTGACACGAATCTTTAATAAGACTCAGTATTAACTCAAATATGCCAAATTTTGTTTTACTAGATCTGATTTTGTTTCTTATCATTCTATGTTGATCATCAAAGCAGCAAGACAATTTTAATATATGCGCTGAATTCTGTGTGAATAATTTTGTCAACGTACGATAATATCGCCATATAACGCTTTTATAAGTCGGGCTTTTGCGCTGGTATTTTGGCTGAGTTTGGGTCTACATTTGGTAGCATTCGACCAATCTTCGGCTGCTTTGAATTAACTCAAATTTATATATTATCAAAGCCCGTCGTCACTTTTGCTGCCAAGTAAACTGTTGCACACGTAAAATCGCTTTCACAGAGATTATACAGTTTTAACTGACTGATGCTATAATATCTTAAGCATGTTTTAAAAATAAGTCAATATTTTTAAAATGACTGGTAGTTGGCAACTTGGCGTGATGTATATAACTAATGAAATATACATTTGGTAGCATTCGACCAATCTTCGGCTGCTTTGAATTAACTCAAATTTATATATTATCAAAGCCCGTCGTCACTTTTGCTGCCAAGTAAACTGTTACACACGTAAAATCGCTTTCACAGAGGTTATACGGTTTTAACTGACTGATGCTATAATATCTTAAGCATGTTTTAAAAATAAGTCAATATTTTTAAAATGACTGGTAGTTAGCAACTTGGCGTGATTTATATATAACTAATGAAATATACATACAGTCTTCTTTCTCCTGGAGGCTGCATCTAATCAAAATTTTCATGTTTCATCGGATCCAGCTTGATGTTTTTAATATAAGCTTTATAGTTTAGGACAGCGGTCTTGTACAGCATGCATAATACAAAATTTTTAGAAATGAAACGGGCCCATGTCACGTTTACGGGCAGAAGGTCGTATGGTTAACAGTCAAGCGTGGCTTAGCTAGGGCTTATTTAAGGACATTAGACTATGTTTTGGCTCAGAATTAGTATATCGCGAAAGGCCTAGCATCCCACTTTCTCCCCTAAACGCTTACATTGGCCATAAAAACTATAAAGTCTAATATATTCTAGAAAACCAGCTAAATGTTTAATATTTTTTTATAATCTAGTTTGATAGTTCAACTATTTAAACTTGCAACCAGAAAACACATGACGGTAGAAAAGCTGGAAATATATAAGGACGTGCTCACATTGCGTTTGATCATATCGGTTCTCATCCGAAAGAACACATACTATTTTATCGGTTCGGAATGGATGATGTATTGTGAAAATGCATGTATATACACAAGTATACAGTAGGCGTACAGGGTGGATGAATCGGATCTGATCGGATGCAATGAAAGTACAAATAAGATGAAATCGGATCGAGAAGGATGGGATCGGTTCGGGTCGGACGCAGTGTCAATACATGCCTAATAACTCGTGTGATAAGTCCTTAGCTGAGCTTTTAGTAGCTTAAAAATCAACTACAAATATAATAAGGTTTGACTAGGTTTACCAGTGGTATTCTAGTTCTTTTATTTGCTACCGTACCAGTGACTAATGGTTTCTTTAACTTTATCTTATCTATCAATAAAAATTGTATACGGGGGTTGGCTCGTTTACACAATTTTATAGTTGGTATCAATAGATCACGGTAAAGTGGATAGTGCTATCAGTTTATATGTTGTATATATGTGTGTATCGGCGCAAACAAACTTGGCCGGAGAGAATTCAGTTTCGAACAGTGTAACGGTGTTTAATCCTTCCACGCACAACTCTGCCAAACTGCATCGGCGCATATTGCGACACTTTCTGCTGTGTTTGTTTTCGCGACGTATGTTTGCACGCGGTTATTATTTTCTGACTTCACGAGGTTCCTTAGCGAACCAAACAGCAGCGCCGAGATAGTTCAGTGGTTAGCGTACGCTGTTCAAGACAATCGAGGTTCATTCCTCTATGCCGGCAAAAATTTATCAAACATTTTACCATACAAAAGCTAACTCGGGCGGTAAACAGTATTGCAAAAATTTGTGCATCGCTTGAATAATCAAAAACAGTGCATCGCTCCACTATACCTTTCATGCCCAAACTTATCAATCGGCATTAGGCAATCGGCATATTGCCACGCATTGTGCTGAGTTTATCGCGTGATATATATTTGCACCAGTGGTGTCATTCGATTTCAGTGCTACGTTCTTTAACGAACGCAGCGACAGTGTCCAGATACTTCAGTGGTTTGCATATGCCGTTCTGACCAACAAAACCAGGTTCTTTCTGCAACGCCGGCATCAGATTGTCGAACATAGTATGATTTAGGAGCTAACTCAGGCGCTAAAGTGTTAAGTGTTGGCGAAATGAAACACATTCAAATTAAAATGTGCCAGGAACTCATTTGCTCTAGGCTGCAATCGACGAAGAGGCAGTGAATTTATAAATATATACTAAATTGGAAAACCAATACAACGTTTACAGGATAAGTTTATTTACGCGTTTTAATGTAATCGACGTTGTAATTCTGCTAATGGAATTCAGAACAACGATCATTGAATTACTGCATTTTATCGATCTGGTCTCATGTGTAAAATTGTATCATCCTAGAATGTAAAAATATAAAATTAATATAAAAGAAATATAAAATTCTACAGTTATCGAGAAAATTTTTTCTAATATTCCGGTGCCACAGGGAACTATTGGAAACCCAAAACATTCGAAAGAATTGTTATAAACATTGATATTTTGTGAACCGCTTGTCGAGCCGACTCGACGAATATAAAAATTATCACTGTATCTTCCAGACTGACGAATTTCGCGTTGGGAAAGGCCTAACAGAATCACCCGACAAGTCAACCTCAGAGTTCTTAGTAATATATATTTCACAAGGGCTTGTCAAACCTGAAATTGGTCAACACAGAACCGCAGCTATAATATTCAGGCTCCCTATAATTGAGATTGAGACCCAAAAGTATATATTTCGCTGTATGTATCGTAACTTAGTGATATGCATAAAATGACCGTAATTGGACTTCCTTGTGGCCCGATGCCCCACACCATAGTGGTTGTGGTTACCCATTAGTATGTAGCAGAGCGTACGATTTGTTTGCCAATTATTTTATTGCTTAGGCTAAAGTATCTCCATTATTTAATATCTAATTTGTAGTTGGTGGCACCAATGTTTTACTATTATCTGGTCTCTTCTCTGTTCAATTATAGCGATAGTCTATAATTAAACTGCCAAAATTAACATTCTTTATTAGTAGTGGCATTGTTTCCGACAGGCTGCACTTTACAAAATTAATTCGACAACGTTGTATATGTATATTGTGTAACAGGAATCATGCTGATTTTGAATAACATATGGTTTAAACAAAATACAAATTATTAGTTTTGTCTGCCTAAATTGATGCATATATTGCGCAAACCCGTTTTACAGTTACGGAAAAGTGGATTATGCTACTTATTTGCAATTAGTGACCAGCCGATATAAGTTGGTTGCGGTATTGAAACGAACTCCGGCTAAATAAAATAGTGACCATATTCAGCAGTGTATTTTGTTTTGGAGTTACACGCTATCGCAACCAATTACATACGTTCTACTGGTAGTAATGTGTATGTTCAGATGAATTTGGCTTATGTGACTTATATTATAAGTGCCCTAGGTTCATCAGCTCTGATGACGGTGGTCTCTAAGGCTGAGGGCAACCAGAAAATTTTCCCGGCTACGGATTTATTGGCGTATCCTCCCCAATTGTCTCTAAAAGTTTTATAACTTTGCTCATAATTGATAAAATTTTCCGTGCGCCAGGTGCGAAAGGGGGAGTAAGCAGCTGGTGGCAGATTGGGGTCCGGAGCCTCAGCGTGTAAATACTGCTCAAGGCATACATACTTATAGGGGATTATTACCCCTGACGCTCGGACCCTTCGGATCGTCGCCGATCTCACCCTGGAAGGTAGGTTGATCTGTCCCTGCGGCTTCGCACTCCGCCCGTGTACCGAATGTGCGAGGAAAAGTTTGACAAAAGTCATAGGAACAGAGCAAAAATCAGTGATAAAACTGGCAAAAATAAAAAAATTTTGCGTAAAAAAAATTTCAAAAATTGATCCTTCAGACAACCTCTTCTCTCCCAGCCGAACGGCTGATTTCCCCTGAACGACCACTTCCTCCTCAATCACCAGCTATCTCCTGGGACTTCGGACCTCGCTCTTGTACGGTTTAAAGTGTTCGACCCTCAGACGGATAACTTTGTACCCCATGAACATTTCTAAAAGTCTATATACTTAACCAAAGTCGTTTTGTGTGTTTGATCGTATGGTTTTGTCGCTATCCATTAGTCTTGTATTTGAGAACTTTATCACTGTTTCTTTGCCAACTACTATTCCTGCCGTTACTGTAGACATAATATCAAATTCTGTTAGGTTTTTAATGACCTGATTTTTGACTATCATGTAATCATTAACAAACTCAAGCCAGCGCCGGTAGTCAAATCCAAAGTGCGTAAGCTTGAGTCGTTATCCAATGAACCGATTTAGTAGGTTAACCAATCGATTCAGCTCTTCAATGCGGGCGGATTGATGAATATAATTATCCATTTATGGAGAAAAAACTTTTTTAATATTTTGGGTATCCAGCGAACCCAAAAATCGAATAAAAATTGTCACAAAACCAGTCGAAATGGATATTTTCTGGTCGAGCTGAGTCGAATGGCACCAACTTGTAGCTTCCAAATTATCCATTTTTGGCTTAACTGAAAGGACATATTTTATTATGCAGTAAAAGAAACTTGTGAAAATCCATCAACTCTGTGCCAATAATTTAGCCAGGTAAATTAAATTATGACGGTGGGAACGCTACATGGTAAAAGTTTTGCTTGCTACACTTATTCTCTTACAAGTCTATACGCACATTTTGATAAATCTAACCAAAGACATACCATATATAAACAGCAGCATAATACCTCTCAATAATATTGTGCTAGGATGAAAACTGTAACAAAATTTACCCACATTGACTAAAGTTCTTTAATAACTTATATAACACCGCTGCACCGTTCAGTTGAAAGGCATACTTGTTGTCTATTAACAATTTTTAACCAAGAGTCAATAATTAGTTCAAAAACAACAAGTGCGCAATAAAGGCTTCAGTATATGTAAGCATTCATTTTTAATTTTACATCGGGCGGGTTCATTTATTGCGAAGATAAGTTGACAACTACAAAAAGTTAGACTGATTTTTATAGAGAAGTGTTTTTGTACCCTTATTTCATTGATGAAATCAAAGGTATAAAGCCGCTATGACGGTTACACATGCATTACAAATACATGCTCCACAGACATGACGATCATAAATTACTACATAGGTGCGCATGTGCATAGTGGGTTATCATCGATAAGTCTCCGAACCCCCACCCCGCTACCACCGCCCATTTTCGTGCGCCCAATGCTCGTGGTCAGTCTTGGTAAACTTGTCAAAATTTGGTAAAATGTAGCGCTAATTGACAAAACTTTGCGTGAAAAATTTACCAAAAATAAGAATAACTGCGCAACTGTGCAAAAGTTTAACAACATTGGCGCAAGCTTTAGAAAAATTGGGGAATATTATGAGTTCCTAATATTTCCGAAAATTTATCTCACCCCCTGATTTGCTCCCCCCCGCCGGACGGCTTTGAGAGGACGGACTGGGCGCACGTATGATTTATTAAGCCTTAAATTATATAGAAATTTACAAAATTTTTGGAAGGTACTTGTTTCGGACACCTTATTTTTCAGCTCAGACGGCACTAGAATAATATTAAAGCTATGGCCGTGGAGCCAGGAGGTACATGCACTGTGAAAATTTGAACCAAATATGCTTCTTGTTAGCAAGATATGGAACACCATAGCAAGATCTGTTCCAATTTTGGCTTAAAAGCAACGTTGTTTAATCACTGTTCGTGAAGCTTGAAACTATAAAAGCAACATCTATAATGGTATATGACGTATATACTATATGTCATTATAAATATACCATTTGAAGAAATATGAAGATCTGTCAGAAGTTTATTGAGCTATTACAACTGTTGTAATAAATTTCTGCATTAAATGTCGTAACCAGGTCAGGGCTGCCGAAGAATTCTATTCAGAGATGCCGATAATGAAAACAGGTATTAAGACTTTATCAGACTTTCTGTTGTAAGATTTTTTGGTTTCTCTTGGAAATAGAAAGACGCTGCTGTAGTAACCTGAAAATGTCCAATATACGTGGAAAAATTTGTTGTAATCCAATGGGCATACACAACAGCTGTAAATTGTCGACTTGTAATGAATTACTTGTAATAATTAAAGCTTATAATTACCCACAGGACAGTCTTGACGGTGATAAAGAAATTTGTTTTAGTCTTTGAAGTATTTAGGGTTTACCCTCAACAAAGGAAGTTTTTATCAACAAATACATATATCAAAAAGACGGTTGCATTCTACTACGAAATTACTCTTTTAAATTTGGTGTAAAACCTAGGATTGTGTAAGTGGTTTTAAACTATGCGATCTTTTCTCTATAACCACATTATTATAGAGCAAGGAAAGCTGGAACATGAATCGACATTTGTACTTAAACATATTTTTATCACGATCCAATCAATTTTCAAACATCTCTGTTGAAATAGCAGTGTACACTACCGAAAGTTTTTCCATATGTGCTGCACCGAGAAGCAGTGCCGCTCTGCAGGCATATTCGACGAATCAAGTAACATTCATACTTTCAATTCTGTCGAGGTTGAGTGAAACCATACGCAACTAAGCGCAGGTGCGCAATATGATACTCAACAGAGGAGGCCGCTGCATGAAGATGGGGAAGCCGCCCTAAAAATTAAGGACGCTCCGCCGTTCATCTTGCTGCGCCCCGGTAAAACGCGTTGTGATATTGGGTAACGTCACTTGTTACTATTAAACGCAATATAACTAAACCAACCATCTTATTTGTCATAACTAAATCGACTCGCAAAGTCTTCTTGCGGAAGAAATGCTGAATTTAGTTCAGTTTCATTAGAAACAGTTTAGTTCAGTTAAGCCACCAAAAATTTCAGTTATTTTACTTCAATTTTCGCGAACGCGAAATGGCTAGATTGTAATTTCGAAGCAGTTGTTCTGGAGAAGGTTTGCGCCGAATTTCAATTTACTAAAATATAAAAGAACGCTCCAAATACTTCTTATATGAAATTACAAAATAGGACGGTTGGTGGGGTCAGCAAAAGTTTACTCGCTTATAACATCTTTTGATACAGTGCTATTAGAGATGGAAAGTGGGGGAAATGTATTAACACAATATGCATTCGATCATTTATGCCGAAGCAGGGGTTTAAGAGGCTACTCCACCCCCAGGCCTCGGACCAATTACCCGAAGCTTCGGACTCCTCATCCAAGGCCCTGGTTCACCCCCTTCCCCCGCGCGTGCTGAAGATATGCGGAAAATTTTACAAACATAGGGTGAAAATTTGCAAAATCGGTGCAAAATGGCCAAAAATGAAGCCTCCTCGTGGGACGGTCGTCAAATTTTTAGCAGTCCTTTCCTGAAAGACCCACCTAGGACCTCAGCAGCTTTTACCCCGAGAGAACTCCCCGCCGCCGAACCCATCTACACTTCTGAGACCTCGGAGCGTCAGCATGTATGGATTTCGAAACTGTCAAATTCCGTTGGTTAGAAATTTTGTGTTTTTAATAAAGATTTTCATGCCCACTAGGACCAAATGGTGCCTGTGTACGTTGTGAAATGTTGTGTCAGCTGAGTTCATCGTGCAGAGCCTGTTTACATGTGCATTATTGTTCACTAGTATTGCGATGATAATTAAGGAACTGGCTAACGGTTCTTATACGGTTCAGTGGACTGCGTGCGCTTTGTTCAATTTAAGCCAACCGGGCTTGAGTTTGTCAAAAATCCTGCGACACACAAAATTATATTATTGACTTATATGATTAATGATTTAAGTATTGTTAATTCAGGCATGAAAGGATTAATATTCATAGGAGTGTATACATATCAGAATCGTCATTAAAACAAGGCTCTATAATTTTACTTTTGAAAAAATTTGATGGTGTTTGCTTAAGCCTGTATTGAGGACCCACTAACGCTTTATACATAACTTCCCTTGCAATAGTTTAATTGAACTTGTATTTAGATATTAGCAATAAATGTTCAACAAAACTAGTTATATAAGTGTTACGTAGTATGTAAAAAACGCTAAAATAACGTTACCTCAAGTATATACACTACTGTGAAGTCTTTCTAATGTGATATATGGCGTGATCTTAAGTTATGTAAATGTTTTCATGAAACGTTGTACGGTTTCGGGCTACATCAGCTTAGAAGGTAATCTGAAAAAGCTAAATCTGAAATAAACTGAAATCTTGTAAATGTAGAGTTAATTAGCTTAGGTCCGCACCGCTACTTGAAATAATTATTGAATTTATACTAACTTGATTTAAACAGCTTTTAAAACCAATAACGTAACAAAATTTAGATAACTCTATGCTCGATTTAACTATATATTACAAACTACCAACCTAAGCAAACATAGCAATAGTAAATAAACACGTTGGATATAGTTAATTAAATACGTAACATTTGGTATTCTATGAATTGATCCGAGGGCGCTGGAACAAGGACGAGCATATTTCAGGTGACAGCCTCCTTTCTGAATTTGTCCCATGTTTTTGATGAAACGCTTAATCTAAACAAATTTAGCAACTCATTTAGCTCAGTGCGACGCTTACCCAACGCAAAATACAGTTCCCATCGCCTAATTGTATGCTCACTATATTTTAAGACAATGAAAATTTTTAACTCGAAAAAGCAATAGTGTTCGTTGCTCATATGCGAGTCGACTTGTTATTATTTTACATATGCAGGCGAAGCGTAGCGCCGCGGCAACTAATTGATCAAATTCTCAGAAGATCCTTCTATCCCTAATAAAATTTTATGTCTATTTGTTTTTAAAACATCATCTAATATAACTTTTTCGGAGGTGATGCAATGGTGTAACGGCTAATAACAGCAATCCTAAAAGACAAAACGAATTTTTAGTTGCCGTATAGACGCAAGGTAGCGTTCTCGGCCCCATTTTATTTTTGTTATATATTAATGATGTAACATCTTGTTTAAGCAATGTTTCATTTAAAGTATTTGCTGATGATGTTAAAATATATATTACCTTTGATAAGAACGATAACTGTTCTCAGGTATCAATGCAAAACGCACTTAACCTACTGTCGAAATGGTCTTCCAATTGGCAGCTTGCCATATCACCATCAAAGTGTGGAGTTTTGCATCTTGGTAAAAATAATCCAAAAGTACACTATAGTATAAATGGCATTGACTTGCCCACTTTGTATCAAGTAAAAGATTTGGGTGTAATAGTTAATTACGATCTAAACTTTAAATCTCATATAAATGCAATCATTTCCAAGGCGTATCGTATTACTAACATGTTATTTCGTTGTTTTATAAACTGCGACCCACATGCCTTACTGCTTTGTTATATATCCTATGTTCGACCCCTTTTGGAATATTCATCGTCAGTCTGGTCACCCACATCCCTAATGGAGATAGACAAAATTAAATTGAACGCGTGCAGAGATATTTTACTCGAAGACTAAATTATAGAAACAACGGTGCTCCTATAAGTTACAAAGAACGCCTAAGACGTTACAACCTTGAACCATTAGAGTTGCGGCGTCTGCGAGCTGACCTCTGCATGATTTATAAATGTCTGAACGGAGATGTAAATGCTTGTCAAAACCTTTTCATGCTCTCGCAAAATACCAGTACACGAGGAAACGGTAAAAAACTGGTAAAACGTAAGTGGAACACCAATACAGCAAGAAATAACTTTGTTCTACGGCATGTTGATATATGGAACTGTTTACCTAGCTCAGTCGTATGTTCAGCGAATTTAAGAACTTTTAAGAATCATTTGGAAAAGGACATCAACTTGAATCGATATCTCTACTATAACCGGAACTTAGGTTAGATGTAAGAGTAGGACTCGTCCCCCTTTCTAACCTTTTTATTGAATATTCTTGGTTGCTGCATATTCACACTTCAAATATATCTTCGACTATTTCGTTGTGCCATGTATATCTATATGCACGTAATCTTGATGTTCAATAAACTTTGACTTTGACTTTGTATCTGCTTAATTTCCCAACTGTTGAATGCAATTTTACCTCAGTTGAAGGTCGTAGAGAAGCTATATTCCTCAAATTTGCAAGCAGTTTAGAACAAAAAATGTTTATTTTACCAATGCCGTTTTAACTGTTTTTGACTAAGCGGTAGTAGAAATAATAAAACTCCTGTATTTAATGTTATAAATTTCCTAATTCAGAGCAGTTATCATCAACATGCAATATTTTAAATCGGTTTATTTGAACAATACATTTTTCAGCTCTACCAAAACGGAATAGAAATTATTACGTTTTATTGTGAAAAGCAGTGCTATTTTGATTTTGACGAAACAACAGTGAATAAAATTCATATTTCTCGACCGTCCAACTCAAGTCTACGTGTTCGACATTATTTACTCTAATCAGCTTTGTTTGTTTTCTGTTTGAAATTGTGTTTTCCGTTTTGTTTGCAAAACGATGGTTTAAGTGAAACTCGAGTTAGTTCGCTGTTCGCGGCAAGCAACTCAAGACACTCAATTTATTGTAATCACCACTTGATCGAAACAAATTATTATTACAATATATCATTATAGTTTTAACATCACACTACGAGAGTGGGTTTATTTCATTTGTTAACAAAAACTCGTAACGATTTCCGTGTTTGAACATCACCATATTTTCAACTGTATAAGTGCTTTAACGGTATTTTAGATTTTATAGTTTAACACACTTATGAGGCGCCGTTAATTTCTTAGACGCCTCTATTGCATGTTTGGACGCTTAAATAATTTCATTCATTCATGAAAGTAACTAGTTGGCGGTAGTAATATAATATAGATTTCGAATTAGAAGATTTCCTTCGAAAGTAGATAGTTGGTGGTGAAATGTAATCTGACAGCTGTAATGGCTACTACTAGTAATTTACCAAAGTAATTTGAAAAAAGACACTTTAGCCCAAATTATAGTATTACATTTAAACTTCATTACATACAGGTTTAAGGACAGTAGTGGATAATGCTGATTCTCAATCCAAACTGCTACAAATTGATTAGCAAATGAAAATAACATTCAGATAGCAACTACCAAGCATGAAGGAACTGCAGTGACATATCACTCCAAGTCGCACCCAAAACAATTGATCCAGAACCTCCTAGTCTTTAAGGAACATATCCGAACCCAAGCTTTCAAGAGCCCTCCCAAGCTGTACTTGGGCGTAAGTATGTATGACATAGCGCCAGATTACGCTATTAGATTACTTTTAGGGATGTCGGCCCAGACTGATTATTTTCAGAAAAAGCCTGATTAAAAGCACCCAAAGCAATTGATCCAGAACCTCCTAGTCTTTAAGGAACATACCTCCTTGTCTTTAAGGAACATATCTTTAAGGTACATGCACAACAAGAGTATCACACCCTCACCTTTTGACGGTTTCCGACACTTTTTCACGCGGTGTGACTCTTTAGTACGTCGACAGCAGGATTCTGTTTGTCTATGTCTTTTATAGATTTGAATAACAAGTGTTTGGTTATGATTTAAGGCCTCTCCGGGTGAAAGGGGCGGAATTAAAAAAAACACTTATTTCTAAAATTGCCCCAAGCAACTGGTAAGTTGTATGTTGTTCACAGCTAACAAAATTTATATCCATAATTTGTGTTTATATTATAATCAAACGAAATTTTCTTCTGGGACGTGCCATTCTGCGAGCGCTAATGTGGTGACACCTTACTCCGTCTGCCTTTTCAATCACGCCTTCATGCACTACATAGCTCTATGAACTTTACGTGCCATATGCGTATATGGCTAGACTACAATTGTTCAAGGTCCGTCGGCCTGGGATGTGGATTTCCGGCGGGGTAAATTACAGTCGGTACGCAATATTTACAGTACTCGCCCCATTTATCCTTATAATTTTTCCCACTTTCCCAATTTTTTCCCTCATATGTTTACCCGTTTTCCCAGTCGTTGCTCATAATTTTATACTTTTACTCACAAATGCACCCGCGGTGAGGAAGGGGTAAAATGGTTTATGTGCGTCCGACCTTTACGGGTCACCCCATATGCTCCGCCATTTGAACAACTATGAGGTAGATGGTTTCACTGCGTTAGGACCACTTTGCTTGTACCGTTTGCACAAGCTTCGAAAATCGTTAAGGATTTGGAACACGACAAGACATGTTATAACACTATGTTATATTTGACAATACAGTAATAGTTATGCGGAGTTTCCAATGCGGCAGAGATACTGTTTCTCTCTGAGTACGGCAATGGTTTGCTAATTAGCAGCAAAAAAGATTGTAATATCGCGCTATATCGATATATTTTGTCACAAATGCGAGGCCTATAATAGATTTATGGTCTCGGCGTGTGGAGAAGGGTGCATGGCCGGAGGGTACGTAAGACAGGTAACCAATAATTTTTCCCCAAGTCTCCTCAATTGACTAACTTTGTATATTTTTGGGATACTTGATTGGCCAGATATCGGATATCTGGACGACGTATCCATATGTCCCCCAGGTTGTGCGCCCACGCTCATGCCTTATTATAAACATAAATGTGGCTTCGTAATTTAGCTACATACGACAGATAAACTTTGTTTGTACTATTTACAAATGGTATACAGAATACCATTTATCGTAGTACGTAAGTTTAGAATATATGCCTCTTCCATAAATTTTAAAATTTTTCACGTTATCATCTACATATTTTTCACATATATGCCTCGCTGTGCTAAGTACTATCCTGACTGAAACATTAATTTTATAAGAGTTTAGTAATTATATTTTTAATTTTACTCTACTGCTTTTACTGAATTCTCCCATGAGCACTATAATGAAAGCCTTGCCAAAATATAAAGGACAATATGAAAATGAGAAAATCTTTCATTGTTAGAAAATCAGTAGTTTATTATTTAGGATTGCTTGATTGCAATGAAAAAGAATAACAATAGCATCGTTTTGTAGTTCTTTCTACATATAACAGTTAACACTGAACAAGAGCTCTGCTGTTAAATTTCTATTACTACACGCGGAAAAAAAGAATGACATGCGAAATTTATGAACGGAAATATGTTAATGTCAATGTCAACACTTGTCGCGAAAAGAATTATAGTTGCAATTATCGTTTTCGGTCTCAGCCATCAGGCTGTGACATTATTTTCGCCTTTTCTCAAATGCTATCATCACCATCATACATTACATAGTGCTTGTACCAAGTACGATATTTGTTAATAACACCACTTGATTAACATCGTTTTTTGGCAATAAATTCAGCCTGCTACTTGTAATAATAATGTATATGTATGTATATTAATAAAACAATATTATATCTGACTTTGCACTGACAGCTTTTTGTTGCCGCTTCAAGTTGTAAAACCTTCAAAAACTACTAATACAGTTAGACCGCACCAAGTCATTTGTAACTTGGAACAGGTGTATGTAAGTCGAGGTAGTTAGTTGCCCCAATGATTCTGTTATATCTCTAATATCATTTGAATTGCTTGAAACTGGTTTGTAGTAACCTGAACTGAAATGACTATATAATCATATCATTCTTTCTTGTCTCAGATGTTGGTGTCAATCCGACTTTCGAAAGCAGCCACGGACAAATCTTAAACTGTCTCTAAACATTTCTTACATTTATTGCTTTTTGAGATATTGGACGGTTTTCCAAAAAACCAGTAATCCTTAAAAAGGCCTGGAAGTTTGGCTATTACAATCATAGTTGTTTCGTATTTTACCGAAACTTTAGAAAGGTTTTAACTATTCTACAAAACTGCATTATTTTGTAATTAGGAGTTTGTGTAAAATTATTGAATTAAGGTACAAATAGCTATATTTTATTCTATCTTCGCTGATGAATAAGCAATTCCATGCACGTTGCATTGGTTCACGCAAATTGAAGCAAATGTGTATTTTGACTCATTTTCAGTTTTATTCAGTCGTTTACTGTTTAATTAATAATGCTACGTTTCAACTGCACCACATCTGTTGTAATGCTGATTATTTTCGTATTTTTATTCAGTTGAGTTGAGTAACTGCTAAAGCTTTTATTTTTTCACACTAGTATTAGTCATAATGCGGTGACAAAAGAATTTATGTTTCCGCAATTGAATGTTAATATGTGTTTCCCAGTTGCCAGCGGTGCAGTAAGCGAGGCGGGGCTCTACACTAATACAGCAAAACACGGTAATTGTCTCTTAGCGCCCTCCAGGCACTTTTGAATGCGCTCCCCTCACTTCTGATTAGCGTACAGCTTCGTTGCTAGCTGCAATACATATTTACTGCATAGCGTTAAATAAAAAATGCAGAAAACATCAGCGAGATGGCTTTGTTTGAAACTGGGTTAGTAGAAACAGACTATTACGTACCCTCGTTCTCCATTCTCCCCAATGGACAAAATATCTTGACACAATGACAAAATGACCACGCTGCACAGAAAGTAGCATAACTGAAGTTTGCACATTTTTTCATACATGTAGCTGTGGCAGAGCAAGGCTGGCTTTGCTTGGATGGATAAACGTGCTGATTAACTTTGCGTTTATTTACACTAAATTTCAGTTCCCTGCATTGTTTCCTTTGGCTATGAGCACACCGATTGTACCTAGAAACGCTAGAACTTGGTAAATATTGAGGACATGAATATTCTTTTATGAACGTTGAATTTTGATTTAAATAACTAAATCCTTTGGGCTTTGGGCTAATTAATATCAATGGGTATGCAAAAATACTAAACTTTTCGAGTCCAAAGATGACAAAAAATAGCCCAGGTCATCGCTGGTAGGTCATATAATCTACACCGAAAAAGTTTCGAAATTTCACAGATATGATGACGGGGTTTACAATATTTGAAGGTTGTAAGGTGATAACTTTTTGTAGTTTTAAACTGAGGGCGCGGGCTGGCACTAATAAACAGAGGCGGGGGAAAGTCCCACATTGGTGCCGCCCCGGCGGTTGCACCCCCAAACAAGGCAACATCTAATCATGACCAATAACTCCACTGGCCTTCTTAAAACTTTTATATGCTGCATCTGCACTACAATCACTATAGCACCGTAATACACCACTCACTCTCCATAATAATTTCTGGAATAAGCGCAATTCATTTCCAAATCTTTCTTCATTTTGAATATCTGCTCTCATTGACATATGGGGTGGTCACAAAGGTAGTTGCATACTGTCGTCCAATATAGGCTTTCAGTGTATTAAAATTTAGCAAATCTTCGATCAACACACAGTCAAACTGGGTTTAATACATACTGTGTTGGCTAACACAGTTGCATTGATTAATGCATTGGGGTTTGTAAAAAATGAAGCCACACATTTGAATGCCATATGAACCCTGAACACGCTTCGTGTGTTTATTACTTTTTTATAATAAGTTTTTACTGTTGCTAATAGCGCGTGTATATGTATTTTCTTTTTCTTATTGGAGCGGTCATGAAATAAGAAGACCAGCCTAGTGGTTAATCAGAATCTAAATAGGTCGATAGTCGATAAAACGATCATCATTCGTCATGCTACATATCCCAGCACAAGCAAGCTATGTTACAAAACATACCTAACAACCGCGTCAAAAAGATCTAATTTGCGTAATGTCCCCTATCATATATGTATATTTAAAGATTCAACACATGATCTTGTATATATTTAGGACCACCAAACTTCGACTTCGAATATCTTTAGTATGCGCGAGCTTACCGTTTGTTTTGATGGATGATACATAAACAACATTAGTAGTACATAAAACCCATGTTCGGCATAGAAAAAAAGCTACGTGCTTCAATAACTAAATATGTGCAATTTTTCAATATTTTTGTCTTGTTTAAAATGACATAACGTTTTGCCGGAAAATCAAAGATCAACACTGCCTTAATTTTAGAAAATAATGCCAAACTTTCCACAACACTAGACATTAAGCGTAATTTGAACAGTATTTTGCTCCCAATTATTTTGGTGCCATTAGAATACTTTATCTTATCAATTCGCACGAGTTCGACAAAATAGTAAAATGGTGCCACATCAGGATTGGTGTCACAACCGTACAATGTAATCGGCGCCACAACAGGACATTGTTGAAGTTACCTGCACTGCGAAAATTGAGCCAAATTAATGCACGCGTTTTGCACTTACATACGTTAGCGGAATAACTTGGAGCGATTTTAGCTTCAAAACGGACTTTATCATTTTTCTGCCCAATAAGAAATAGAAAATAAAATTAGTGGCATACTTATGCAATACCAGCATGTGTGCATTGTGAAAATTTAAGGCAACCCAGTGTAGCCAATCCCTGGATATAAACTATTTGTAGTAGCACCATTTCCATAGTTTCGATTGTAAAATTTTAAATTCTTACAGCGGTATTTTGATATATGCTATATCGTCTTATAGAATGGTAGTCCTAAACTGTCCCGTCAGTAAAGGGCACGAATACTGTGAAAATATGAGCCATTCTTACAAACCAATAACCAATTACAGCAAACGCAAAATTCGGCCCGATGAGCTTGAAAAATGCTGTTTTCCAAAACACATGATTCACAAAACACGCTTATATAATTGTTGTTAGGTACGCAGATCCTTAATAATGTACTTAATAGAAAATTAGTCATACGCGCTATGTTTTTCAGTTACAGGTGCCACATTAAATTTTACGAATTATAAGGTGCATAACACAAATTTCAGAAAATGGAGCTAAGAAATTACTTCTACCAAGAGTTGATGAAGGGTGATTCTACCAGAGTCCACCATCACCGTATTTTGCTTATCTATTTTTCATTAAAATTCTTCAACTTCGATTTCAAAGTCACGCATTTCACGGTGTATCAAACCTAAAATTTTTCTCTCGGTATCTGTATGGATTATATGCATACTTGATGACATTCAGATACCCTAATTCTTGAGCTCTGGAACTACAAGGATCAAATTTATTTTTACATAATTAATGATTGATGTTACCTAAGCTAAATCCAGTGTCACTAAACGTTTTATTAGCGTTAATCTACTACTAAGTTAATGTTAACCCTATTGTTGCTGAGCGAATATTCGTAGTTACAACAAACATTGAGACATGCCCACGCGAAACGTTGTTACAAGCAGTTGTCAAATTTTCCATAAACAGTTTTTGGCGACCTTGTTTTGACCCATTTCAATGAATTAACTGTTTGGTGTTACGTAGGCTAAAGCTACTATATACTAATCACCTGGGTACACGAATTCCCATGTACTGTAAAAATACATTTTACCTAATCTCATTTCAAAAATACAGAAACAAAAGCTGAATAAGATATCCTCACGCCTAGCTATGTAATAAAAACTCCGATATATTAACCGTCACAAGACATGGTCAGAAACTAATGGCAATTGGTTTGAACCATTGACGTCGCACGTTAATCTTGGTGATTGCCAAAATTAGTAAGACACAATTTGGGCACTGTATATTTGTTACAAAATGCTATTATTTATTATCCTTCCATTTTATGAAGTTGTTGATCTAATAAGTAATTTGGTGCACTAGAGGCTCAACGGTAGTTGGGAATAAAAATTATTAACTGCGTTGCAGCTGGCCCATTATTCCACGTTATAACCATTCGACTTTGCCAAATGTTTGCACAACGTTTCAATAAATAGCTTTATTGCGATATTTTTTGGCAAAGATTATTTTGGCAATATGCAGTTTACCAGATTGTTCAACATGATGTTTCTGCGCTTGTCATTTCCAATCAAGCAAGCAAATAAAACATAGGAAATCGCTAATAATACCTCGTTTCGTTTAGTGTAGGCAGAGCCACTTATTTTACATTTATATAAAAAATAGTCTAAAAATTCTCAAAGAGTTTTGTCCTTACTTACTTGTTCAAGATGTTTATACAAAAAACAGTGATTATATTACATATAACTGAACCATTTCGCCGAACAACCGACGATGTAATTATACCACATTAAAAATAATTAAATCATGATCAAAAAGTCTACATTTTACATCGCCACGGCACCTTGCGTAACCACAATGATAAAGGCCGCCCGCCGTGTCAGACGATTTATAGCGATTACTTTTGGGGGTATTTATTTTAAGAACACATAGTTGACATAGAACAATATTGCACCTGTGAAATAAGTTGGTTGCTTCTCATTGCTTTTGTATACATGTTGCAGTTTCGTTCGTATAACATAACTAGTCACACCCCGCTTCGTGCTTTCGAATAGTTTAGTAGAATGAGCGTTAGCTTCGGTGAACATAGCTATAATTAATTTGCTAAGCTTAATACCATCTATAAGTGATTATTGTTAACAGTTACGTAGCTAATGGGGATGTTTTCCCTCCGATACTTTTGTGTGCGAAAATTATTTAATGTTGAGACGTGTAAAACTTGAAAAATTTGGCGCATTCGGTGGGTAGTTCAGACTTGTCTTGGAATTTGCTGATTGTACTTCAATTGCTTATAAACATTTCACTACTATGACGTGTTAGTAACCAATATTAAATGTACCGGATAAATTTATGCCAGTGAATGTACCTGCAGTAATGTAGGCCCAATGTATTTAACCTAATTAAAACATGTTTTTATGCGAACAGTGCTCGTTCAAAAAATCGAAACTAATGATGGTAAGTCACGAATTTTACCCCATCGTAAAATATTCGCTATGTCGGCTAAACTGGGTGATTTCACTATTTTCTAAACGATTAATCATAATCTGCTGTATAGATCTAGACGTAGGTATAGTATAGGTGATATTATGATTTGTAGAAATGTGCAAAATTTAGTATTATGAGCAAAGTTACAATATCACGAGGGAAAATAATGAGGAAAATTGGGGAGAATGGGGAAAACTTTGGTTATCCCACTGGCCTACCTGCCAACACCGCGCTCATCTCCCTTCAGGCGGAACCATGCAAACCATGAGCCGATGGACCTTGGGCACATAGTAAGCTATAAACTGCGTTGTATTTGTATCGCAGCTGGGTGCAAAAATTTAGCAATTTGATGTTTATCAATTATGTAATAAATTTTTATGTGTGCTTCATTGTTGAAAGTATTGCTTTAATCGGCTGAATCTATCAATCATAATGTTTTCTTATTTTATTTGTGTTGTTCAGCAGTTAATAGCTGTCACATGTTCCGTTGTTTTTATCCAAAGTTTTTAGGTATGTTGTAAGAAAGTACAAAACTTCCTGCTTAGAGAGCATATGGTGCGATGAATAAGAATGTGACACTCCGTTGCTATCAGAAGCGGTGCATTGCATTTTCGATACATCATTCATCTTGTCATATGTATCTAAGTTGGATTGCTTCGCATTTTGTTGGGATATATTTTCCAGTTCTTACCTCGCCAGTAGTTACATATTTAGCTGCAAGGTCATGTGTCAACTGTCAAGTACCTGTCGCAGATTTTGCAGTTTTTATGTAATGTTTTTTATGTATCCTGTAATAAAGTACAAAACTTCCTGCTTAGAGCATATGGTGCGAAGAAGAAGAATAAGACTATCTCCACTGCTATCGGAACCACTGAATCGGCTATAAATTCACTTTCAAAATGTTCGTTATATGGTCTGCATCATTCCACTTGGTACGCCTTGTAACAGGGATTAATTGTCAAATTCCTACATTATCCGAGCTGCCACAATTTCAGGCACGTAGACAGATTTTGTTTCAGGTGGAGCAAGCCAAATTCAGGAGGGGGGTTGGCACGTCGATTTCAGGGGTTGCAAATTTTTCTTATATTTCCAAAACTTTCCGTTACGTGAAATTTATACAACATTTGCATAAGTAAAAATTTGAGAAAATATTTGCATTAAAACAACTTATAACCAGAAAATATACATTCAATGAAATTTGCCCCATTTACAGCTGTTGATTACCAATGAAAAACCGCTTCGAAGCTTATAGATAGGAAATTCGTATTTTTCGGGTTTTGTTCTTATTGGACGGTTGGGCGAACACAATCCAAGGTGGGCGCTTCCCCTGCACCTTCTGGCTACGTCCATGGACAATTTAGCTGCGAATTCATATCCTAATATACAGCGACTGAATACCTTCCATATAACTTGAGAGTCAAAAGTCAGTCAATCAATGATCTACTAGGGAAAATGATTAAAATAACGGCATTGGCATGGCTCACCGTTTTCTTTCATGCAATGCACTAGTAAAATATTTATATCAAACACAAACATTGTGATATATTATCCAAACGCAATCATGATGATATAACGAATCGGTGGTTCAGTCGTAATACAGAACCTTGCTCCTCTTATAAGTTGAAACGCGTATGCAATAAACGGGTACGTTGTGGAAATCTGGAGTGTCATGGTTTTCTTCAGAAATTAACCATTAGCTTATAGATAAATAATTAACACTGTCTTCGACCGTTCTCAGACTCTGAGTTATAATACTGTGTCAAATTTTCCAGTAACAAACATTTAAATAATGTTTGAAAATATATTTAATCAAAACTATTGCAAAGTTAGCAAAAACTTAACCAGAAGAATAGAAACGGTAAACACGGTAACTAAACGCTGCGCTGACACAGTTGGGTTAAACTAATTTTACTTATAAAAATTTACCTTAATACTTTTATGTGAGCAGCAGCGAAATTATTGGGCAGTATTGATGAGGCCAATAATATCATCGTACATCATGTACCTAACGAACTGACTAATGACTATGCTATATGAGCCAAATCGGGTTAGTTTTAATAGCTTATATTCTGTAATAAAATATGGGCCTTTTAGACTATACCTACGCCTCCAGCCCGAAAATTGCTAATTTTCAAGAAACACAGTTAATTACCGTGGGGTTTTCACTCAATCGATTGACTCGATCCACTACCAGCCATTATCCGAGTTGAATTAAAAAAGTTGGAATGAGAGCAAACTGATGACTGTCATCGGCCGCAAGTTGATGCTTGCAAAAGGCAAAGACACGAGGCAGAAATCGCATCACGGATGTTGTAAGCATTGTGAGGCGTGGAGTCGGCACTTGAAGGTTTGAAGGGACGGGGCGGTAACAACATAAATAGGTAAGTTATTCCACGACTCCACAACACGATATCTGAAGAAGTTTCTTGCTGTGTCAAGACGTGGCGTTGAAGGATGACGAATTTTTAACGGATGGCGCCGAGTTCCTTCGTCCTCTGCCATAGCTACAAGATCCACGGCACCAAAGTGGAACATATTGCTAAACAGCTTGTACAAGAAAATAAGATCTTGTCGGTGTCTACGAGTAGATAATTTTTGTAGGCCGAGACTACGGAGATGATCCTCATATGTCAAATCCCACAACCCATTTACCCTCTTTGTTGCAAAACGTTGTACCTGTTCTATAAGTGCAATGTCCCGAACCAATACCCTATATAATAGCAGCCTCAATTGTTCCTCTGCGGCTTCATATTCTTTGAGTAAACAAAACTGCTGCAGCAATCTGTATTATTTTTCAGTGATTGAACAAATAAGAAAAACGCATGGGCTAGGATATAAGGGGTTATCCCAATCGTCTTTCCAAAAGTCTAGTGGTTTAGTAACGGTTTCGCAGGCTCTAACAGGAAAATTAGGGGGCTAGCTTTGCACGTTTTATTTCTGTCACGATGGTCTGTTGATTTTTCTGCGGCCGAGTGGTCTAGCGCGCTGTTTTCTCTAGATGCTTTTTTAACTCCCACGGCACCTTAATTTTTACATTTAGAGCCGTTTTTGTTCCTAGCAAATAAATGATGCTCCTAACATATAAAATTATTATGGGCTAGCACGGCAGTAAGAAATATAAAATTATTATGGGGCAAAATCAGTTATTTATTGTATTGTGTTATACCTCCGGTTAAATGAACTTTAACTAAAGCAATCGGTAATGCTAATCTTGCAACTGCTTGATGCTTGTGTTATCCTTGAATTATTGGTCTTTGATTCGATATCCAGCGTGACATGGCCATTTTTCACCTTCTTCTCAAACATTTACGACAAACAAACGAATGCGGGTGATTCGCAGGAATTCGGCAAATCATTTTAAAGGTATGTCATCTTTCAAACAGGCTCTGTACGTCTCCCTCTTAACTAAACGGTTGGAATTTTGGTTTCGCTACGAATCACTAAGGCAAGCTACTTCATTGCTTGCTCTTAAAATACTAGACTGTAACTGTCTCCATTGTTTTACACAATACATACTTTTCTGCAGTGGAGCTTCTTATATTTATTTTTTAGTTCATCAGCAATATATTTATTCGTACGGTTTGCTACGCATAGAACCTGAAAACTCGAGCACAGATTGATGACGTGGCTTTGACAATTAAATTACTGGCAGAAAAATGTAGTTTAATAATGATTTTGATATGTTTTTGTGAAAAATTTATCGGAATCTCTTTGTGGATGAACAGTTTTTGAAAATAGTTCGTCATTGTTATTGCAATGAATTGAGGCAATCAATGACAGATGGCTTAATGTCAATTTAAATTTTCTTTTCAGGTTATTTCTAGATCCCAACCATCACGAGTATTCAATTTCTATACCATAAGAGAGCGTATATTTTTATCAAGTGATAATATTCGGGCTGTATGGTCGATTAAATTCGTACAGATTTTGTAATACCTGAAATTTCATGACGTGGGTACGCGTTCAACAATTGATTAAGCAAGTGTATTTTTGCTCCAATTAATATAATCCCTGTGGTATTTAATTGTAAATAACTGCCCGGCTTTCGCAGTGTTCCTCTTGTAAACCTACTTCGGAAAAATGTTTACTAAACCTCGTGGTTTTAGAGGTACATGTTCGGTTTCTATAAAGAAATAGCAGCTAGTACGCGTATTTTCTGTAAGTCGCCTAGTTAGTTTATGATTCGTATCAGAAACATTATTTGCTACACAGAAGCAAGAGCAAGTTCTGAAAATTTACATTTGTTAACGTCGTGGAAAAAGAATATCGATAATACAAATTTGCAGGCAGCATCATGAAGCGATATAATGACTTACTGCCTTAATCTTTCTGCTTCCACCATAACCTATATAAACAATGTGTAAGCTTAACATGCACTGGGCATGAAATATACATGACGATGTACGTATATAATATACTGGTCTATCTATTAAAATTAATGTTTTGGTTTGGAATAAATGGTGACCTCAAAAAGTGACATTCGACGCCAATAGGCTTTGACGAATGAGGTCGGAACCTTTTTGAAATTGGTAATCCATAATCTTTCCAAATGTCGTTCAAGTTTTAGTTAGTTCTTACTTCTTCTGCAACCAACTAAAATTTAGTTTTGTGCTGTCCAATCCGATAGCTTTTATATTTGAGTAATTTACAAATCTTAGTAATTGTCGCATGTTACCTAACCTGGCTGATTTGAAAACTAGGTCTTTTCTAACAATAAAATCTTAAAAAAGATCGCTCAAACTATTAAAATATTTAATATGTGAATATATGATGCAATTACCCTTTATTGAACATATATATTACTTTTTACCAACCGCTATTTTCTCTACATTTCCTCAGGGTTTAGTGTAGCAACTGAACAACAACAACAAACTTTACAAAAGCAGCCGTAAAATGTACAACAAATTGTATTGGATTGATCGAAAATTTAATATCTCAATAGTTTTAACCAAGTTTTTATACCGTGAGTATGTCTGTGAGGTTGAATTGGGTGCAGCCATCACCAGAATGCTTTGTCGAGTTTGTAATTAACAGATCTTCAAAAGCTGTAATAGCCTATTCATATATTACCGAAATGTAATAGTGACGTAAAATTATTAGGAATATAAAAGCGTAGATCATGCACTAAGCAGGATACGCATGGAGATAAATTCTGATCTCCACTCTATCTGCATCTCCATGACCTCTGCGGACACCTCAATCGGAACACAATCCAACGCTAAAGTTATATATCATTACATAGCGGTGTTAAACGCTGTCGCTATGGTGCATTTGTCTCTGCTATGGTCCACGATGTCAGTGCTCACTGTAAACCCATTTTTATAGGGTCTCGCCCAATAGCTGAGCAGGAGCAGCCACGAGCTTTAGGCTTCCTGCTAAATACAACATCTCTTTAGCTCTAGGAAAGGGGCTAAATAGATGACATCTCTAACTTTTGTGCATCATGCAACGCTCTTATGCAACATGATCTGACCAGATACCAAATCTCTATGGATCATGCAATTCTGAATTGTTACTTTCAACAGCTTCGAAAGTCAACTCGACTAACGGTTGTCAAATCGGTCGTGTATTTAAATTACGTTAGAAAATTAGATATTTTGATTCGCGATATCGATGTAACGGAAGAAGAATTCAAAGCACATAATTCCCCAAACACGTCTCTGTGTCGCGATTAACTCGATGATGATCCGGTGAACCCGTCGGGCCATCGTGGGCACCGTTAGCAGTACTAAGATTACCCATATCGCAGTTACTAGTAGCTGGATTATTTATTAATTGTGCATATGATTTAGAGTAGAAACCAAGCATTTATTATAAAAATTATATGCATATGTAATTAAATATTATTCCATATTTTTTATTTATCTGTGCAATAACACTTGTGCTTATATCCCAATAAACAAATACCTAAAGTTTTAATATTTTTACTTTAAAGGAGACTTTAAATATTAAATCAAGTATATTTAGTTAACAATTCCAGAATTATTTTAGAGGGTGTTGCATCGTACGTATTTTCGTGTTACTTCAATATTGCAATCAACTGTATGAATTGAATTGACATTATGATATATTAACTGATGTAGGGTTTATGGTTTCAAGCATTGTTTCAGTTTTAAACACAACCAGAATGTAGCGCAGTACACTGGTTACATTTATTAATCTGTTGCAAATAGTTTAAACAAATATATATATATATATATATATATTCGGTTCAGTTGCAAAAGTGCAGCAACGGTTTTAGGGCTGTAATGTCGTTAAGACTCGGGTTCAGTGGTCTTATAGTTAAATTTTCCAGGGTACGAAGTAATTTTTCGTAATAAACTGTGCTCAAAATACGCGATATTCATCCAATGAGTTACTCCGCACCCCGGAAAATTGAACTGTAAAACAATTGAAAACGTGTCTTAACGATATTACAGCCTTAAAACCGTTGCTGGTTTTTTACAACTGAATTACTTAATTTGGCATATCTTGTTCTACAATACATATTGCTACTGATACGTAAATGTTGCCCAAATGTGCGAACATCATTTAATACGCGGGCGCAGCTATTTAAATACCTATATTAGCTCACTTGATAATTTCACCCAATGCAATATGCAGAGTAGGGCAAGTCTCAAAGCCTTAAATTCTTCAGAAACATTGATGAATTCACGTCTTTGGATATATCCGGAATGATTCTGCCGGTAAACGCATTTAGGCAAGGATTATTTTAACAAAATTTTTAAGTTTGTGGGATCTCTCCATTTGGTTTCATAGCAACATCATTAGTAGTATACTAAAAGGCTTAGAAAACAACAGCGTGCTTACAATTATTAAATAATTATTTTACTCAATCTTGTAACCTTATAACTTTTTTCTGGCTCCATTTTGGACAACAGCACAAGTTTTTTACCATTGCACAATATCGGGACAGTTTAATCAGTATTTCGTACCGGAAAATATTGCCATTCGCCAATTTCTTACTACCAAATCATTTTACTTTTTTAAAATCATAAGTCTTTTTACTAAGTCAATGTTTCATTTGTATATAAATTGCGAATTGTATTTTATGTATGACCGGTAAACCGTTTCAGCAAACCATTGCCTAAGTATCTTGCTCGAGATGACGATCTTAATACGTGATGCAAAACCTGTCACGCTGATTCTCGAAATAGCAGTTTCTGTTGTGTTAATAAAGTTTTAGTATTAATTATTAAATCACATAGGTTTCACAAAATATTATAGCTGTTTTCCATATTGTACCAAATTTGGAACCTGGTTTTAGTATTGAGATTTCGGAAATCAATCCACGGAAGTCCGGAAAACGATTTCACATAATCTTCTTTGAAAATAAGATTTACGTAAAACATAGATCAGAAATTTTGAAACATTTCATGCATGGTTTCTTGCGGGGACATTTTGTTCCATATCGTCTTTTACAACATTCTTCTTGCCGCGTTAACATAAAAATTACATATACAAATTGTTGTTGCAGATGCGCGGTATGTAAATTTGAAACATGCGAAACTAATTTTTCAATTTATGCACTCATATTCATGTAAGCAAGCTCCAAGGCTTATACATTAATTTTACTTAATTCAAAAACAGCATAAAAATATGCCTATATGTCAGCAAAGTGTCCCAGGGTTTCAATTTCAATTTGCGTCAGAGTAATATTTCCAAAGTAAACATCCATATAATTTGTTATGTCGGTTTAATAAGTCAAATAGACTAAGTTAAACTCGATTCATGTATCTGTAGACAACGTGCTGCGGTATTTCTTTTGATATATAACCGTTTTTGTCATACAATCGGGATTTATAGACTAGAATATTATCATAAGGCAGCTGCTACTATTGCTACGCCTTTCACCTTTTAGCACCGTTACCCACAACCAGAATAATTGCGTATCCGCCAAGACAAACTGTATATACTTCTAGATTGAGCAGTTAGAGCATTAACGTTGCGCGCCGTTTCTTATGTTAAATTTATTTTCGAAAAATTCATGGATTCCCTCGTGAAATAGTACACACATTTAACTTAAACAACGATATATATTATCCAAAATGGTCATTGTTAATTATTATACATTTATTAAATTATGTATATACTACTCGTATATGTATAAATTATATAAATGTTGTATACACGAATATTTATTATTAATGTGCATATAGTTTTGTTGTTTGATACGGGTTGTTAAAATTTATAATTGCGTAGTGATATTTAAACAATTTAAAATTTTAACATCGAAAAATAGTTTGCTCAAAGTTCCGATGGATTCTTCATTAGTAACTCTGCTTCCGTCAGAATGTAGGCTGTTTTAAATAAGTAATTATAGGTTAAACAAACATAGCTTAACACTTAACAGATATCGAGTTAATGCAGCTTAGTATAAATTTTGCTTCTTCGTAATTGTTGGACGTATAGTAGCCAAAAATGATAATGTTTATAGGCAAGTTTGCAAGTTGTCTTCTAAGAAGGTTCATTTTAATATTGGTGCTCGCCATCTCCTCTGCCCCTAAGATTTTCGTTGCTTTGGTTCATAATACAATGGGTGACATGACAACGTTTGAAAATAAGACAACACTGCTTAACATTTGCAGAAAGAAAATCAAAGTAACGGATGTTATAGCCGTGACTGGAGACTTGACAGATTAGCCAATGATCTGCCGACAGCCTATCATTATCGCACGAACCGTTGGGTTTTTACAATTTTGGGGTGATATATTAAACCTGAAGTCTGTTATATTGTAATCAATACTTCTATAGTTCTGCTTGCTATTATTTGTGAATATGCGTAGTGTCGACTTTGTTCATCGTTTTGTAAATTGACATCAATAGAATAAACGAGATAGCAAGGCTACATGCAACGTTTCTTAGTGCCATCTTAGCGAATGTGCGATTTTATATCTTAAGATCGCCATTTATTTACTGGAACAAAGTACTACCTCTAATGTAAACATTCAGGTGCCGGCGGGAGCTGAACACGCACCTTCTGGACTGGTAGGACTGGACAGCGCGCTAGACCACTCGGCGTCGTGTTAACATACGTGGCACGTTGCTAGGATTATTAGAGCAGTGCTGCGAGTTATGGAAAGAAGTTTGAAAGGCTGCAGTGGTACTATTCTTGTTAATCTAAACCCGGTATAAAGTAATTAACAGCAATAAGGCAACCCAACGTGCCAGAAATAAAACACGGCAACTAGGTATCCAAGTTTCGCGGGTAGAGCCTGCGAAAATTATTATAAAACCACTGCACTTTTGGCAAAACGATTTGGATCATCCTTTATATCCTAGCCCATTCGTCTTTCTAGTTTGTTCAACCACAGAAAAAATCATAAAGAATTCTACAGCAATTCTGTAGTTTACTAAGGTTCACACAGCAGCAGAGCAACAATAAATACAAAATGCTACATTCATTACAAGATACATTCTCATATATGTAACATATTCTGTGCAAATTAAGATATTTGATACAATTATATAAATTTTTATATAATAAACATGACATGTACTATTATAAAATTGTGGCATTACGTACAAAATTACATTATTACGCTTAGAATATCCACATAAGTATTAAATTACGTAAATTACGACTGCTAAAGCACTGCTAAAGATATTAAACTTATTTTCCCCTATTGTATATTGATGCCTAACAAGCCATATAAAGTTCGACACAGCTAATTCGGTCCGGGCAAAGCCTTATTATTAAAAACAGGAACAGTTTAGTAAGCGTAGTTTAGGAAGCGATATCTGCATGACTTGCTCTTATTCTTAGACCGTGTTCACATTGCGCACGATCTGATCCGAACCGATCTTAACCTTACGTGTATTTTATATAGGCTGAGCATACTGTATCCGATTCGACCCGAATCCGCTCCAATCCGAAATTGCATGTACAATTTTTATGGATCCGACTCGGATAAGTGCGAAAAATAAATACATTTACGCACACACAAATACGATAACTATAAAAATTCGGATCAGATCGGATGCAATAAGAACACAACCCAATGATCATATAAGGTCCGAAGCTGAACCTTAGTATATACGGCATAGGATACATTTCGCTGTCGCTACTCTGGCTTAATGTGGTCTTGATTTTTTATTGAATAACACTACACTTATAGGGCTAAAAATGACTCATTCATTGCTGTATAAATGCGGTCTGCACTATTCATGCTAGTATAACCTGCCATGTAAATTTATGAAGCGTATCACAGCCATTTCATCAATGTTATATTTTCTGCAAATTTTATTATTTTTCAAAAATTTTCTAAAATTTACCTAATTGAACATGTAGCCCCTGTGACTTTAAGCGGCTGAACTTCAATGCATGTCATACCGTGTCATATACACTAAGCCTGACACTAAGCTAAAGTTACTATATGACTCTTATGCTAAGCTAAAGTCAGAGGGCTACCGCCCTGAACCTACCGCTTTGAGCTATTCTTTTTTCTAATGTTATAACGTCCGGCCCCTAAAGGTGAGATGAACCGAATATTTTATAAATATAAAAACTCTGAACTACCGTAAATCTGTTTATCCCTGAATTTTCTAGCTTCCCCTGAATTAAAAGTCTGGCTACGTGCCTGACTTTCATTAGTTTCATAATTATAAACACTTTTAGTCACCCTACAGGCATTTGTATTATATCGAATACAAGAACTGCCCAAAGTTCAACTCAGGAGGAAATACGTGGCAATAAAAGAACACTATAACGCAGTCGTTCTACCCAACTACGGCTACGCGTTGCTGCACTAAATTTTATAAAATATATCATATTTGCGTTAAATCAGCAGCTGCATAGAATTCCTGGATATTTCATCATAATATTTTGCCCAAAATATGTTGAATTGTGGTTGTGTCTTTGTTACAAGTTTTGGCTATGATCAATGCGAATGCATGTTGCTGGCGGTCTGATGTGATTTTGATATTTTCATTCCTTTTTGCACCGTATCTTCTTAAACTTCCTCCATACCAATGACGGTTTTTCATGCATAGCTGTTATATTTTATCTTCGCCGATCGAAGCAATTCTTTATATTTTGTAATATTGATATGATTTTTAGAGCTCTACTTTAGTAATCACAATATTTTAATATAATACAGATCCCGCAAGTATTGTTACAATCACACCTTTTGCAGTAAATTAATAACATGTGGTTCAACGTTTGGACATCGTTTCGTGTCATATTGAAGGTATGCGCTTGCGACATATAGGCGCGCCAAATAATTCATCAAACTTATTTTTAAATAATTATGAACAATTTACCAAATTAACACCACAATAAAATTTGATTATATAGATGCTTCACACAGACCGTTGGGTTTCTACAATTTTGGAGTCATATGTTCGATCAGAAGCCAGTTATATTGTGATCTATGCTTCTATAGTTCTGCTTGGTAATATTTGCGAACCTACATAACCTAGACTTTGGCATATGGTTTATCAAATCACATCAACAGAATACACGACATTGCAAGAACTTCAATCACATTTTCTTGCTGCCATGTCAGTTCCATAATGATTTTATATATTAGGAGCATGATTTATTTGCTTGCAACAAAAACAAAACCAAATCTAAAAATCCGGGTGTCGGTTGAAGTTGAACACGCACCTTCTGGGCTGTTAGGACGGGACATCGCGCTATACGACTCGGCCACGTTCTAACAAACGTGGCCTGCATTACATCGCGGCTCGTTACAACTGTGGTGTGAGTTTCTAAAAGAGGTTTAAAACGTTGCAGATAATCTAGTCGTAATAACTAGAGCTGGCATAAAGTAATTAACACCAATAAACCGGTTCAAAGAGGTTGAAATAAAAAACGGAAAGCTAGCTACCCAAATTTCGCGATTAGAGCCAGCAAAACCGTTACAAAACCACGACACTTTTAGAAAGCCGATTTATTTGGATCGACATTTATATCATAGCCCATACTACTTTCTAATTTGTTCAACCGCTGAAAAAATCAGATTGTTGCAGCAGTTCTTTACATTACTCAAAGGTTATGCAGTAGCAAAGGAACAATTAATGGTTGCAATTGTCTGGGGTAAACCCAACGGTAATAGAACAGGTTCTAGCTTTTCTGAAGTTTAAGGCCTGCTATGATGTTGTGATCACTTGAGGAATCCCCACTACAGTGACTGCTTGGTCATATATTGGTCGGTATCAGTATTTCAATATTTTTGGTTGTTGATAACAAAATATTTTTGCTCAGCCATACAATGCTTGGATAACGGTAATGACATATCGTATTTGCTGTGCCGTTACTGTTTAAGCCAAGTTGGTATTCCCCGTCAATCCATTTCCCCTTGTTTAGACTCGCCAAAAATAATTCGTACCTGCTACAAACAACCTGCAAACTGTACCACATCATAACATTAATCACAGTATTAACAGTGTTTGCATAACGCTTCGTTTAAAAGTTTACGATCCGTTCCTTGATACTTTACAGCATTGATATGTGTTTGTTTTTATTATTTCGCTTTAGAACTCAGTGATCAAAAATAATTATAGCTTTTAAGCCATTTGACAATAATTTAATCTAAATTATATATTTTTGTGTGTATTGGACATTTTCTCTTTGATCTTGTGCCGCTTTAATAAATGCAACAAATAATTACTACTACTGCCACCAGTGGACCACCACATCCACCATTTCAGTGCATTCTCAATATGCGAATCAAATATCAACATTCTCCATTAATACCACGATACAGTTATAAACTACAACAGTAATATATTTTAAATTTGTATCCCTGTGTTTTTGAAAGGCGGTAATTGGATGTTGTACTCTCGTCTGTCTGGATAAAGAGCAAATCACACAATGATCTCTGGCGCGGCAGGGGTTTCTATTTTTTGTTTGAGACGTAGCCAGGAATTTCCGGTAGGGCATAAATTTGTGACCAGCAAGCTGCTCATTTGTTAGCGAACGCTGTTTGCAAAACATATGGCACGAAATTTTTTGCCTCTTAACTTAAAAGCTCTGGCTAAAGTAACCCTGAGGGTCGTAAATACAGCAACAGACAGCATGTAAAGTAAAAATGAAGCAGAAAATTAAAACTTCACTTGAGTTGAACTCCTAAGATTCCTGTCGGATTTACACTACTGCTCAGATATCACCATGTTCATCCGAAGTTTTGTGGAACAATTATCGACAGCAACTAGTTGATAGAGCATGGTCCTGAAGATATGTTGGCTATGGAAATGAAACAAAAGCAAAGTTGTGTGCGAACGGCTATTAGCGCAATTCTGTTATAGTGTTATATTACTTTTCATTGCTGATGCATCTATTAGCACTATATACTACGATCTGAGTATATTTTGATTCACTCTCAAAAGGCTATAAAAGTGTAATAATCATAAATTTTAGCGATATTTTGCCGTTACTTTCAATGTTTTGAAAAATTAAACATGACGTGATTCAATAAATATATAATATTAAATAATAGATTTGTACTGAAAATTGTGCAATGTGATTGTTACGGACAAAACAGTGCTTATTTTGTTCTAATTCTACGAGCGCATATGCAGTTAGTTTTCTTGTCCTAATTTATACTAACAACGCTTTAGTAAATCCGCAATATGGTGGAAAGCTTTGTAATCGATAACGGGAGATAAAGCAATAACAATAAATTTTGACGTATATTTAGTTTGTGGCATGTATTATATTTAGTTTCTGCAAAGTTTACCGTTATTCAACGGTATCGATATATTTCAATCTAGACACATAGATATATAGTTACGATGGTAGAAGGTGCAGTCTCATTTTTTATGGTGGCAGCCAGGGTCGCAAAGTGATACTACATAAAAATTGTGGAGGCAGCATTAGGGCACCCTGTATTGTTGAAAAGTCGGCAGAAGGCTCCGTCTTGATACACCTTTTGTGGCTGCCTTCATGTTTTGTGCAGAACGAAGAGCTTTGTGTGTTAATGACAAATATATGATAGTCAGTGTTGTATTACTTGGGGATAGTGTCTGAAGCTGCGACTCACTGTTCTGAACATTTAAGTACAAACACGTTGTTATTAATAAATTATCCTATATAGTTGAGAAAAGCACAAATATAACTCTCATGAGTATGAAGCTTACTTAAGCACAAAATATAAAAGTCTGCTGCCTTTTTTACTGCAAATTTTCGCCACCGCGACGGAAGTGGTTTGTTTATAAGATTGGTGATCAATTTCGTTGTCTAATGTACTACGCTAAATCAACCCGTGGTTAATCTCTGGTGGTGTTAGCCAAAGTCACTTGGACACAGAATTATATTTGCACAGCTTAAGCTATGCAATCATTCCAAATATCCAAGCCTGTTCCATCATCTAAAATATTGTACGAATAAATTGATAACTGTTTTGCAATTTTGATGCAAAATTTGGCATTGCAGGTGCAAGGACATGTAATATATGCATTTTTGACACATTTTCTGGCAATATGACTTATTTTGTTTACAAAAATTAAACGGTAAGAACTACCTGCCAAGGCGTCTTTTCTAGAAGACCCCGCCAGTCATAACTTTTGTGCGGATGAAGATATCGTCAAAATTCTTGCAGCGTTGGACTTCTCTTTAACCCCCCTGATCATCTGGCCATTAAAATTTTTTGAAAATTTTTCTATTTTTGTCTTTTTGCTAGCCCCCCTTACCATAAAAAATCAAAAAAAAATAGCGGAAAGTAGTCGATATGAGCGGCGTTCGACGATTCTTAAAACAGCAATTAATACTTTATTAATCAAGTTTACTATGAATTGTTAATTAATAAGCTGGGCCTATCAGCTTGCCCAGGCATAGATGAACAAAACAACAAGGTAGGTTCGAATCAGTAAGAAACGTGTTTTTTCGGAGGACGAGTTCGCTTCGGCACCTCCGGCGACGGCACCTCCCCGCTCTCCGGATATTGTGTTGAATACGCCGTTCCTGTAAGAAATCGATGGCGGCGACTGTATCCGGTAATCGGGCGGAGGGGCGCAGAAGGTTGTTATTCATTTGCAGGAATAGAGAAGCAAAAACCAAGACGACGTAAAGTAATGAGAGAAAGCAATGAATGACGAAAGGGAAACCGAGATTCTGAGAGTCGACGATAAAACAACTTTACCGTGAGAATAAATGACATAAGTATTTGTTTATCTCACGTAAAACACCTAATTTCGCCGATAATCAATTTACTTTCTTCAGTGCATTAATAACGCCGACATGAATAATTAATAACGCCGCAAATACGACTCTTTTAGGAAAGACGCCTAAAAAGAGTTCAGCGGGTTTCAGAACGAGGATGTAATATTAATTATTATTCATTTATTTGTTTTTCCAATTAAAAAAATAATTTCAGGAAGTAACGCTTAAACGCCGTGGCAGTAAAGACCGTCTTGGACTGACGTTGTGCTATACATCAGCCGAGGACGTCGACACCGATATATTTATTGGAGAAGTAAATTTGTTTTCAATTAGCTTGCATTTCTCCTGTAAATTCGTGGTTATTATTCAATTAATTTGACGTTTTTGTTCCAGTCAGACATGTCATTATTCAGAAACTTAAAATACTTATAAAAACTTTTAAACAAAACAAACTTTTAAAGGGACCAAGATGGGAAACTTGTTAGGATCCGGTACAAGATATCTACAGAAGATTCGTAGTTACGGGTACAAGTGACGGCTAAGCACCATGCTCTAGCTAGAACCAGCCTTGCTGCAATTTAGATATACTGTGCCATACATTTTGCTTCTTCTATACACTCACATGTGAATATTGTCTGAAACTTCTCCAATGCCCCAACAGTTGTTCTGGCTACAGGACTGTTTGACATTACAAGTATTGCGTGAAAACCATTTGTAACAAATTTTTAACGCCAATGTCAATATACTAAGGTCATCGACTGAGTTATATAAAAATTTAATTACTTTGCTTATGTCTAGTTAAGCCACGGTTTACAAACGTAAATATTAAAAATGTAATGTTTTTGATGCAACCAGCTACACATAGCGCCTTTCGAACACTTTGGAATTACCCGAAAGATAATTAAATAGGCGCGATTTGTTTCTTCGAACTGTTGTAGCTTCCTAACGTGGGCATATTGGTGTTTAGAACGAATCATTTCGGATTTCAAGTTCATGTATTGCATAACATAAGAATGACGATTGATATAGCATATATATTCGTTGACCAACTAGCTGTACTATGTCTGAAGTCGGTCAACGGATGCAGCATGCTATCGAACTTTTTAAACACAGATTTATATATTAACTACAATAGTGAGTTTTATGGTATAGAATACTTTACAGCTGCTCAGCATGGGATAAATTGGTATTGCGTCAATTACGAGGAGTTTTCAAATAGTTTGGACAACTGTTAGGTCTCTGTGCCAATATAACATGATTAGAAGCGGATCATTACTTATTCACCATTTAATATGACACACATACCAGTGTCGTTGGAAAACTGATGTTAAATATTTATGAACTAATTGCAAAAAAAAAAAAACCAAGTCTTGTTATTCAGTCTTATGAAATAAACAGTGTTTGTACTGATTTTACCGCTTAACATGCATAGTTCATCCTGCGTCCTCATACTACGGTACGATCTTTTACTGGAACTTTTTAAACTCTAGAACTGCTTGTACATTTATGCAGCTTAGGAGTTAATACACATTCCAATATTTTAATGAATAAATGAATAGCGCCATACTCACTCATCATTCTTCCTGGTCATGCAATCTAGAATTTTATAGCGTACATGTCAGCTATAAATTACTATCAGTGATATATTACAGCGTTGACTCGTTCGTCGACTATGTATCCTTTCCCCATTCACATTCCTGCATTAAGTCGGTCGCTTGGTGCACGCGCATTCAATATTTTTTGACAAATTGCTTTCGGAAATATAATTAATGGGCAGTCATAAAATATTCACTCATCTTGTGCTTTAGCAATATAAACATAAAATGGAATAAGATAAATTTGTGTGATGGTTGTAAGTAACCTTCGTAATAAAAAGACACTAACATAATATATGTTTAGGAATAGTTGAGTATAATATTCGAAAGGTATAATTAGCTGCACGTTTGAAAAGCTTTTGAAATATTTGTCGCCTGGCTACCCGGGATTTGTAAAATAAGTCTATCAGTGCAAAATATTCCACATTTTTGGCCTAATGTGTCAAAATGTATCTGACGCAGTCCATCAACGACGGACTTACACAATAAAATGTACAAAACCGTAAAATGAAAAAATCGTGATAAACCAAGCTATAACCTTGATTCGAGCAACTATCTATTTTCATCAGGCAATACATGGCTTTGACAGAAGTGCTGGTGCAACCTTTCCGATAGAAATGCTGCTGCGCTGTTGACGCTATAAACTTGTGCTTAAATGAAAAGTGCTGCTTTTTGCAGAAACTTCTTCATCTCAATTCAGTCCATTTAGTTTATTAACATCATCTAACAAATGGTGTATCATACGTATTGCAAAAGCACAAAACATTCAATATAGTATGATCGGTTTTCATAAAATAGGCTTACTATAATATTTTGTCATAAAATTTGTAAAAACACAAAACATACTATAGTATGATCGGTTTTCACAAAATAGACCAATTACCTATGACTAGCTTTACTTTATTTCAGTCAAAAGAGCTGTTCGATAAATTGACTCAGTGATTATTGCAAGAGACAATTGATAGTGCCTAGTAAATAAGAGTGTGGCACTCTTGGACTGCACTGTAAAATTGATAAACGCTAAGCACTGCGAAACATGAAGTTAGGATTTTGGGGATTCATTAAAACTTAGCAAAAGTAATTTGTAACTTTCGTGGTAGCCGTTATTTTATCAAGAGCACTTGTTTATTATATGACCAACGAACATATATTTGTATGGAATGGACCCTATTTGGCGTTGAAAAAGTATGCAGCGATAATATATAATCTATATCGAACAAAAAAATTAAAAGTTGTATAGCAACACGATGTAACATGTCATAATATTGGGTTAAAACAGAGGTTTGGCCGACCTTATTTTGCAGTAGAGGGATTGCGGGTATAATGGGCTATATATATCGTCAACGCGCGTAATAATCGCAAGCTTCTATAGTTCTTCGCATTTGAGGGAATATTAAAGTAATCGCTGGTAAAGCACACGGCGCAAACTCTTTACATCTACGATACCAGCGATTAAAAACTAGTTATAAATAGCCAAAGGTGTCAGTTATTGACCTAAAAGGTGGAAATTATCATCAATCGACGTATGGCGAAGTTATATCATCACGATATTCATGCACACAGAAATACATCGAAGATCCTATGGATGTAATGGTACTTGCGTGCGCGGCCAAAAATATGAGCCAAATCGGCCAAACCCTTAACAAATTTACTTTGGAATTTGATTTGGAGTGCCCTTATTTGTTCGTGGAAATAATTTTCTGTAATAACGAAATAAATCTCGTTGCCACAAAAAAGTCGACTGAGAGTGGCAAAATTCAACTTCGAATGTAATCGGAAAGTTATATGTGTAAACTGATATGATGCACTTATAAATTTATGGTCTTTTGGGTTTAGGTATAGACCATTTTTCAGTGACAACCCTAACAGGAAATTAATGTATGCTTATATTGAATAATCGCTCCAATATGAATATATATATCCACGTCTCTTGTAGAATATCGAAAACCGGTAGGTAATTTCAGCGAGGTTTTAATGTATTATATTATTTCGCATTAATGTACATTTCTATGGACCGTAGTTTCGTTCGTACTTTCTTCAAAATAGCAGAAAATTAAATAGCCACAGGCTGCTTAATTGGCAAATCGCTTGAATGCTGAATGAGTGATCAATGGTTCGAATGATGTCTGAAGAGTTATTATATCTGTTCTGCCATGAAATAGGATTGTGGCGTCTGCATTTTGCACATCACAAATAAACTATTAATTTAGCCTAAGACACACGTTCTTTGCCATAAAATGGTATCATCATTCTATAGGCAGCGTCAGATAGAATAACCGTTTATTGTTTAACAGGCCCACGTCAACTTTACAGGCCGAAGTATAATGCGTGCCATGCTCTTTCTCGAATCGAAGTATTCTCGATATACTAAGCCTAAACCTTAGTCATAGGCTAAGCTAAGGTCCCTATATGAGCCATGTACTAAGACTAACCGCGCCGCCCCCCGAACCCCTCGCTCTAAGCTGTTCTTTTTTCTAACGTTATATCGTCGGGCCCCTAAAGTTGACATGGGCCGTTTAACACATATGAATAAAATAAGAAGTGTCGGGTAAATGCTGTACAATTAGACACTGTTTAGCTTTTAAGATTTCCCATTAAGCCCTAACGAATTTCGTGCAGTATTGAGCAGCGGCAGTTCTGGGCAGTCGCCCTATCAGTTGAAGACAATTCAGGCTGTCAGCCAAACGGTCTGTGGTTAACAATTTTATGCCGCAAGCGGCAGCAAAAGTTGTCGATCATCTGTTGTGGGCCCCGGGGTCGACCCACTGTGGTCTATAAGTGTGCTGCTGTATAGAAATTGAACCACACTACCGAAACCTTTTGGTGTGATCACCAATAACTGCCATGCAAGGATTTTGTATCGTCTACTACCTTCCAGTCGTTATTACTTATATAATAGGTTTATTATTAAAATAATATAGGTCAATGTTCAATGATAGACGTCAAAGTCGGCCATTATCTAACAGTAAATACAACCAGCCTAGCTATAATCTGCCTAGGCGTAGGATTTGGGCCTTTAACCATTTAATTTTACTCTGCGCAATAAGTTTGTGTGGAAATCGACCACATTTTCGCACACATACTGAAGTGTCATTAACGAAAATTATGTTCGGATCGTTGTAAGAGAAGTGCTTTGACGGTCAGCCGTCCTTCGGCCAGCCCTTGAGCCGTCGGCCTGCCATTGCTGTTGCCACAAAATTTTATTGGCCGGCCGCCAGCCGTTGCAACATTAATCGAGAGTACCATAATTTTCGGCCAGCACATATATATGTGTTATCGTTATACATTTCGTATTTTGATGTATAGATGTATCCTGAGAAAACATAAAATTATTTTGTTTAGGGCCCAGTTGTCATTACATAGTATTGTCTGTTTGTGTTATTTGGCTATTGCCGTCTAAACATGTACTTTTTAGGTTTCTACTAACCACTTTATTTTGATTACCTATTTCATTGTAAAATTAACCTGTATTTCATGTAACAAATATGGGAACTTCTGGCGAATTTTTAGCGCGAGCGAACTCGGGTCGTTTGCCCAACACTGTTGTGTTTGTTTACAGAAC
>JASANE010008402.1:0-41620 GCA_030248225.1 Trileptium ribeirensis | reverse complement strand
TTCCGGTTCCGGCGAAAATCGTGTTCCAGTTGCGGTTCCAGCAAAGGGCAAAAACTACCGGAACCGGAATTCCGGTTTAAAAATTTTGTTTGAAATTTTCCACGTTTCTGCTTCATCTGATGTCCAAACATATGTAATATATATTATATATACATTGATCAAGCTCCACTACTACCAAGCAAAAGAAAAGATTAACTGGGCAATTTGACGTTTGAAACGTAAGTAGTGGACATAATTTCAGTTGGAATTTTTCATAATAACTTGCAAGAGTTTGTTAGAAATCAAAGCCACGTCAATGAGAACTTGTACACTATTTTACACATCCAGAAGTCTGTGGGGTACGTTTTACTTAAACCTGTCTAATTCGGTAACAGAGTATGGCTTACGCAGAAGTACTTGGGGTATGCTTGGCTAACATAAATTGCTTCAAGAATCAGCCAATGCGCTTGTAAACTTGGTAAGTCAGAATCAAGAAGATGAACGTTGTCTTCTCGAATTTCCGAAATTTTTTGGAACCTAAAATTTTTCTTAGTTTTGTACCATTTTCTTTAATTTTTGTCAAATTTCTCGAGTTTTTCCTTATGTTTTGCCAATTTTAGCCCTATTGCTTTCATATTCTGCCTATTTTCACCGAAAATTTTCGCTTACATTCTGCGTCCGCGGGGTAAGGAGTTTGACGGATATGAGGCTATTTTCTCATAGGGGAGGGGTTACTGACGCCCCGAAATGGAGGAGCGGTCCGAACTTTAGGAGATAATCGTTTGAACATTTATATGCCCCATGTCTCCATGAACATGTATGCGCTATCCACCAATAGACACCTATGAGGCTATGAGGCAATGCTATTCATTGGTCCTAAAAACAGATATAGGCACGGTAAAAGACCAGACATGCTCACGATACAAGGTACCAGAGGGGATAGCAGGTAAGGAAGGATCAGCCGATTGGGTGGGCGGGGGAAGCTATCTGGGAGAATAAATTATTGAAAATTTTAATATTATTTTTAATACTAATATTTTTTCTAATTTTTGCAAAATTTCACAGATTTTGCTATTTTAGCGATTTTTTTGCACATTTTTACACGATTTTTTCCTATTTTTCCTAAAAATTTTAAGCGCAGCATATACGCGGGGTATGGTGATATGATCCGAAGCCTCAGCGTAATCATGCCCAAGAGCGGTGCGATCCTTAAGAATGTATTCCAGCCAGCATGAGTATGTATCAAATAAATACAGATGGTGCGTGTAACATCATCACGCAATTAATCTTGAGTTTTTGTTTACGAAAACGTACAATCAGATAATCTGTATGCTGATGAATATTGTATATACGATTGCAACGAATACAGTACTTATCGCTTTTTATGGTGTCATTTTACGCACATTAAAATAAGTGTATAAAAATTCCACAGCGTCCTTAGATTCTATTAGAATAAAAGATGACGGTGCCTGTTGCACTGTTTAAATGGTGTTAAAAACTGGATGCGGTATCCCGAACGCTATTTCATATTAATGTGATACATGCTCTGAGTTCCTGTAACACAAGCTCATCTAATTATGGTCATAGTATAAAATTCATAGAAATTCAGAATGGATGTGGTAAATATTTAAAACGCCATTGTGCTCGTTTGGGAAGCGATTTTGCAGAAACAGTGAGGACGAGTGCGATAAAATGACTTTTACAAAATCATTAGTGGCTGTTTTAGTTGCGCTTGAGCTCTCATTCTGAAACAAATTGCCTGTTACAGCTCAGACACTGTAGATACGATGACTTGAAGATAATGAATTTCTGTCCTCTAGACTCAAAAAGAACATGTGTAACCGAAATTTTGTACGTGTTCATTGCTGGTTGAAGCTGCAACTTTTGAAACAATCCTCCTCTTATGGCAATATTTACAAATTTCTATTCGGACTCAGATTTCTGTAGTTTTCAGTATATTTGTGCGTAATCATAAAAAATTTAAGTGTTAGTGAAAAATACAGGATTTTACTGTAAGTTAATCCTTTATGCTTTGCCGGTTAACGTTTAGGAAAGGAAATTTTGGGCTATTCATCCAAATTTCTTTTACCAGCGGTTTACAGTTATACATCTTTGCGGTGATATCACTTATCAGAATGTGGCGCGAAAGCTTTGCAAACCTTATGCATAGGATACACATTCAGTTCTTCCTGTTAGGGGCGTAACCAAAATATCTTATTGTAAAGGCCAATTTATTCTGAAAACACAAAATTCTTTTGTATGATTTTCTTGTACAGCTGTCTATAGATAGGTAGATAGTAGGTTTAGAGGAAGCTGACAAAATTTGTTGAAAATTTGGCAAAATATAATGAAATTCGTAGGACCTACCCTGCTGAACATTTCCTCCGATGAGGTCTTCTTCTTTTGGCTCAACGCGCAAACCATTTTTACCAACTAATATTTTCGCAAATATTCAATTTCCTGATTATATTTTGTGAAAGCACGGTTTATTAAAAGTGAATATGTAAAAACCATTGTATATTGATTAATAGGCGCATCGGATTCGTTAGCTGTGGTTTTCGTAGCCATATAGAAATACTTATGCAAATCAAGGTTTTATAAAAACCTCTTAAAACCGAGCCCAGAATTCAGCGAAGTTGGTTCAAGAACTATATTTGTCTCCATCTAGGTGGTAGTTGATTGCATACGATAAGGTGGGGTTGGAGGTTCCAAAGGGGGCTTTAACAATAGAAATCGGTACCAAGATGGATTTTAGTACGTTAAGTTTTATGTATATCCACCTTAATTTTATTAACTGAAAGAAAGAAGCAGAAAGAAATTACGTTGATTGCCCCAAAGACATAAGGCGACACAACAAAGGCAGAATGAATCTGTGTTTGTCAAAATGTCATAATGTCAAACATTTATAGGACTTTATATACGTCTTTTCTGGAAACTAATTCAAACACTAATATGCTCGAAGTGATCAAAAATATTCAAAACGTGTCAAAAGTTTCACGTATCTGTGAGGTCCAAATCGGAAGAAACGCGGGTTCTAACGCTTTTATCATTGTACGAACTGATCAAATTTGTCGAATTTTGAACCATTGTCCAAATTGGCTACGCCACTGCTTCCTGCTAACCACATCGTACGCATAAACGTAGCCAGAGAGCAACGTGCGCATTATCAGAGCTGGGCGTGACCTGGTTTAGACAACTGAAAAACAAGGAAATACGTTTATTTCGTCATGTTTAGTGGTTTGTTACAAGTTTATTTTTTGGTATATCAAACTTGTTACTTAGCTAGTTGACGGAGCTAGCTATTTGTGGTAAATTTAATATGAAAACGGATTTGTGACGTATAACGTTACATAATAAGAAACATATTTATAATAATATGCATATACAAATATTAATGATATTAATGCACATAAAAACTGACATATATGCACACTACACATCAGTAATACACACATTATATATTTTCATTTATTATATGTTTCGCTTTTGTATTTCATGTGTATTTCTAAAATTCATGTTTATATGTTGTTTATTTTTGTTTACGTATTTATTTGTTTCCTTGTGTTAAACTTCTGTTGTTTTTTTGGTGGCATAATCCACCTAATATGGATATTTTCAGTTTAATTGTAAAATTTTGTTCTCTTTTTAGTTTTTAGTTTCAGTTTTTTGAGTTCTGATTGTCGGAATTCTACTATGTTACCCAAGGGTTTCCTGCACCTAAAACCCTCCAAAAACCTTAATTCACCCTGTCACAACCCAAAAATCGTAACATTTTTATTTAGTAACTGCTCCCCACACCATAAGTTGTTTTTATTCCAAAATTCTTTCTTGTTCTAACCTAATTACATAAATTCCATTAATTCTACTTATTAGCTACCTTATGGATTTAGTTTTGTTTTAGTTTGGAAGCTGAGTTTTCGAGTTATGACGTGTACGGCGGCTTATAGTATTGCATCAGTGGCGAATTATTACTGAGTGGTGACTGTAGCTACCCGGATATAAGTAGCTTGTGCGGAACTTAGCGGTTGTTTACATCATCATTGGAGTTACAGCTTTTAGCGTATAAAGGTGATTCGTGAACGGTTGTTTTACGATTTTTGGTTTAGAATTCTGTGTCGTCTTGGATTTCGAGAGTTTTAACGCAAAAATGCTTCATTGATGTTTTCTTCGGATGGTGTTATGCTTAAAGAATAGCAGGAGAGCGCTATAACTTCACAATTAAGTATCTTAAGTCCAAGTAATAAATACTCTTAGAATTTTATCGTATTGTGTAAAAAATATAAACTTAGTGGCATATAATCCGTACTAGGAGATAACGGTAGTATATAAACTAACTTTAGTAATATCTAAATATCGGCTGTGGTGTCGAGTAAAGACCTTGGTGAGCAGCAGTACAGGTGCGCTAAAATATTTAGTAGTGCGACTTGTCTAGCTGTCAGCCTGCCGGAGGAAGTTAGCTTAAGATTATTCACGTCAATTGCCTGTTATTTGCTGCGACGATTATCTTACCTGTCACTTGCTTTATTGTGCGACCGATCAGCAACAGCTGGATGACATGGATGTGATGGGAAATCGTTGAAGAAACCTTAAGAGTCAGTGTTTATGTGCTTATTGCAGCCTTAAACTAAAATTTGGGCAATTATTTTGAGTTGTTTTTGTGCTAAACGTGGGTGTTGGGGCTGGTGCCTTTTTCACCACAAAATTTTTCTTTTTCTTTTCACTAAAGGCCGTCCCCACGCCGCCCTGGTATTCCCTATCGCCCTCGGCATGGCATATGAGCGTAATATGTGCGTAAATTATGTATATATATTCTACTATATATAAATATATATACTAGCTATGTAATTATATATAAATATATAAAATATAATAAAACCTATATACTTACTAAAATTCCCCCATCCTCATAAATTCCCCAAAACCTAAATTTCCTACTTAAAAACCTCCTAAAACCTATTCTTTCCTTTTAAATATCACTTTTCCCAACCCATATTCCATACCCATCCACCCTCTCCTTCTAAAACCAAAATTCTACCCAAAATCCATTTTTCTTCTTTTTCCTATTTTTCTACTAAAATTCAAACTACCCTCCCTTTTCCAATACCTAACCAAACCTCTCCAAAATTTAATATTTTCTTTCCCTTACCCCATCTATTAAAATATATAAACCTCCCCTTTCCCCTCTTACTTTTTCCTATAAAATTTCCTTTTCCTAAATTTCACTTTTTCCTCATTTTTCTCCATTTTTCAAACATCCCCCATTCCCTCAAAACTCAACCCCCATCCCCTAAATTTTAATATCCTTTTTCATTTACCATCCGTATTCATATATCTACCCCACCCCTTTCCACTTTTTTTATTTTCCATAAATTTCTATTTTCCAAAATTCCCATTTTTCCCCAACTTTTCACATTTTACAAATATCTCCTATTTTCTAAATACTTAATTCCCACTCCTCAAAATTTAAATACAACCTCCCCTACCTACCCCCTTCACCATATTAAAATTTCACAATCCCCCTCTTTATACTTTTCTCAAACCACACCCCAACTTTCCACCCCATTTCTCCTTTTAAATTTCCCATTCAAATTTCTCCTAAATTTTATATAATATTTAATATATATTACTATTATCGCGGCAAGCGCGTGCATTGTTAATACAGTACAGGGTACTGTCGGTTGCGCCTATGTAGCGATATTATTATTACTAATTATTGACTTGTTTTTATACTGAATTTGGGGTGATGATTATGTAGTGTGTATTAGTTTTTTGAGTTTTTAGATAATTACTTAGCTAATTAAGGGACCTTCTCAGAGTAAAGTACGACGTGTCATTTTTAACGTAGACGGAGTTAGTTTATTTTTCTTTTTGGCGAGCGGTTGAGTGCGCGATGTTGAGTTTTTGTTTTAATATTTCTGGTCTCTCGAATGGATTAGCTAGCTATTTTAATTAGTTCTTTTGACGTTTCATAGAATATACCGAGTGGCGTTTCGAAATGCAGTGTTGACAATGTGTTGTTTGAAAATATGCTAGTCGGTCACAACCCGTTTTTCTTTAGATCTACTGGTTTGTAATGCGTTTGCGTTAACGATATGCTGTTTAACGGCTTCGTATATTGGTTTTCATTGTTTTGCGAGTGCTCTCGAATGGCCCGACTATTTACCTCGATTAGCATCATGCCATCAATTCTAGTAAATTTAGCGGTGACTCGATTACATATAAAATACCCCGAAACAATCTAAGAGTGCGGGACGTCATTAACTAAGTCTTTAGCCGGAGGTTGTATGCAATGCTTTATAGAGTACGTTGGAACTGGAAACTCTTGGTATTCATCATCGGTTTACGTCCTCCGCCAAGCAGAGTGTTGTGATGTTCGCTGCCTGGATGAACAAGGTAAAACGGAAGAGAGCGCGCGCCCTATTTGGTGTTATCGACCTGGAAAAGGGACTTGATATTTTTATTATGCACTTGGTGTTGTATTAAAGCGTATTACTCGTGTACTATCGACGGGGTGTTATTAGTGTAAAATCCACGGAGTGCCGTGACCTGCTTCGGAATTTAAATTTCAATAAGTGGCATTTGCAAATCAAGCGTTAGAGTTAACGATTCAAAGACGGTTACAAGCTTCAAGGGTAAAGTCCACTAATGTGGTCGTAACAGTATAGTAGGCACTGTCAAGAAAAGGCACTTCGTCGCATTAACTAATAAACCTTTATCGCCACTGTGCCTGTTGTTGGTGTCGTTGCAAGAGAGCGTAATAAACCTAATCGGTAGCTCACAGAGCGGTTATTTAGTCCAAGTTCCACTCGAATAGCAAAAAGCACGATTGGAGTTATCACCACTTTCCTGGTACGCCAGACCACGATCTCGCGCACCCCAGTTACTAGATAAACATATATTTGGTGGCCCGGATTGTAGTTAAATTGTAACATTAGTGTGTTATAGTAGTGTCTGGGGGTCGGAGCGTCGTGTAGCACGGAAGGAACGGCCAGACAAAGAATAAAAAGCTCCGACAGTGGGTGCTCGAGGGACCGCCACCATCAAACTTGTCCAAGATCTTGAGTGATAAGCCTCCGAAGGCTAAGGCCAAACGCGGCGGTGCAGCAGTAAACGTCACCTCAACGCGTGGCGGTTCGACTGGCAGAGGCGGCAGATTAGCTGCCAGACCGACGTCGACGAACGCTTCCCAAGCAGCACCGGCCGTCAATGTCGCCTCAGCTGCGACGAAGCCACGTCGAATGACGACCGCATATAACCAGCCACTGGCAACCAATGATCACGTGAGTGCGACGAGCCGCAAGTCCTGTGTGGACTTTGCGCGGAGATCGATGGCGACAGCCCCGCAATGTGCTGAGACCGATGCACGCTTTGGTGTTGTGTGGGCTGTGCCGAATTGTCAGATGCTGCGTATGACGTCTTGGTTAATAGCAGCCGCCTGTGGTCGCTCTCCTTCTTTTGCAGCGAATGCGACGTCAAGGCTAGATCGGATGTCTTGAATGGTGTTACAATTGAGAAAAAGCTTGACGAGCTTTCGGCCAAGTGGGAGGACAGATTCGTCAGCATCGAAACAACGGTTGAAACAAAAGCGGATCAAACTGAAGTCGACAGTTTACGAGCGGAGATTGAGAAATTGAAAGCAACCGCAGATTCGGGGAAGCATGCCAGAGCGATTGCAGCTATGGCAAAGATATCTCAGCCATTGGTCAACGCTTGGATCTCGAGCGCGTGGTCAACGAGCCCAATGACCGGACACATCGGCGTCGCGACGTGATCATGCGGAACGTCACCGAGTGTACAACTGTAGGTGCCGACGGTGATCAGCGAAAACGCCACGACAAAACCAAAGTTAGAAGTGTGGTCCAGACTGTTCTCGTGGAGGAGGAACCAACCGTCGTGGCACGTCTTGGTGATTACGCACCAGAGAAGTGTCGTCCAGTCCTGGTTCGGTTCAACGGAGATAGCGCACCGCAGGAGGCACTGCTAAACAAGGCGTTGCTGATAAATCAGTCTGATTGGGGTAAGAATGTCGTCGTGAACCCTGATCAGACCATCCTGGAGCGACAACGTTATTACAACAAGGTGAAAACGACTGAAGAACACGTGAAGCGCATGAACAACCGCGGCAATGGGCGATACGAACGATATGGCACTAGCATCTTTCGGCGCTCTTCGGATGGTGGTACACAAGGCGGCAACGCCAACGGTGATCCACAAGACAGTTCGACCCCTCCACCAGGAGCTGGCCGACAGGACCGAAATGGCGTCGGTGGTTTGTCGCCGATTGATACCGGGGAAACGGGCGGCAGTCGTAAAGCCGTGAACGAAGTAGATGCCTGACTATGAAGTGTTCGTGCAAATGACAATATAAACCAGTGAGGCCTAGTTGTCATCGTTTGACTGAGTATATATCTGGCATCTTGTTTAATTGCCAGGGTATCCTGTTTAAACAGTCGGGCTTGTTATGTTTTATCAATTCCGCCAAACCAGACTTTGTGTGTTTGTGTGAAACATTGCTTGAACCGTCGGTGGACGATCTGTCTTTTCGCCCCGATGGTTATGCGCTGTTCCGGTGTGACCGGGCTGATGTTTTCCCGACTGTTGGCCGCAGCGGGTGTGCTATACTAGTTGCCAACCGCCTCAACCCCGTGCGCCTTGTGACAAATATATAACACTGGTGCGGAATTTGTTTGTAAAGTGCACGGGTCGTTGTCGTGCGGTAGGTATCGAGCAACATGTTCTTTTTACGACCCACTGTGGTAATATCCTTGATTTGGTTCTGTCTAACTGCCCTGAACGGGTATTGGACGTACATTCCATAGCTGCGTTCACCCGCACCGATTACGACACTGGCGTTCACATGCTTTTTGATTGGACTAGAAACCGTGCGTCTGTCGAGGTGGTTCCAGTTCAGCCAGGCCGTGAATTTGCCCGAGCGAAGGTCACAGCAATGCGCCAATTTTTCGCTAACAGAGACTGGCCCTCAACGTTCAGCGGCCTCAACTCCGCTGATGCTTACTCGGCTTTTATAGCCATATATGATAATGCCGTTGATCGGCGTGTCCCCTTCTTCAACTGTTCAAACCGCACTAACAAAGTCCTACCATGGGAACACGATCTGGCGGTTAAACGTAGTGCCCTTGTTAAGTCCCGATTGTTTGCAAAGTACCGGAAGAGCAAGCTCACCGTTGACGACGCCTTCTATCAGCAAGCGGCCAATGACCATTCTGCTGAGCTCCGCAGAGCCCGTTCCAGACATGAGCTCAAGCTTGCGAAGGCCGTAAAGACGCAACGAGGCGTCAAAGCGTTTTATCAGTATGCCAAGCGCTTTATTCGACCAGCTCACACCATCACAAGAATCCGTGACAGTGACAGAACGATCTTAACTGAACCAGAACCCATTTCCAATCCCATCAACGATCACGTTTCTGCTGTGTTCACGAACGAGCCGCAGGGCGAAGTACCCGTTCCAGAGTTTTGGCTTGAGTCCGCGATTGTCGATCTCGACTTCACTGTTGATGACGTCAACAAGCAATTTCGCAGCCTCAATCCATGGAAGGCTCGAGGACCTGACAACGTGCATGGTATCCTGAAGCGATGCGCTGACCAGCTATCGTTACCCATGTACCTTCTATTTCGACGATCGCTTGACTCTGGCAGCCTACCGCAGGCGTGGACGGATGCCAATATAACGCCGCTACCAAAGGTTACTAACACCACACTGTGTGACGAGCTGCGACCGATATCACTGTCGTCAAGATACTTGAACGAATATTGTGGCACCGGATTCTAGAGTTCCTCAAGGCTCATAATGTCATTGCAAACTGTCAGAACGGCGGCCTAGCGGGACGCTCTGTGGTGACAAACCTTTTGTCATGTTTGGACGACTGGACCAAACACTATGATGACCGGACACTGGTATTAATGTGATTTATTTAATTTCCTCAAAGCGTTCGATTCAGTGCCATTCCAACGCCTGCCTACAAAAATGGAATATTGCTGAATTAGAGGCCAACTGCTACGGTGGTTCCGAAGCATTTTGACCTGCCGGCGGCAACGCGTGGTTCTGAACGGGGTGAGACGAAGTGGTGTGCTGTCCAAGGGACCATCAGTGGGCCTAACTGCTTCATTTTATTCGTCAGCGACGTCTGCAACAACATCCTGTCCGATGTTGCCCTATTCGTTGACGATATTAAAATGTACCGTGAGATCCGTAGCTCGTCAGACTGCGCCATGCTACAAGCTGATCTGGACACTGTCGCTGCATCGTGTCGCACGTGGCTCCTCGACCTGAAACCGTCCAAGTGTGCCCTTCTTCGGATACGAGAGCAGCAGCGCTTTCCGGTGAGGTATCGATTGCCAGGAGGCGATATCCAGTAAGTCCCATCAGTGCGCGATCTTGGCGTCACCATTGCAGACAACCTTCGTTTCAACAAACAGATCGACAACATCGAATCGGCGTATCGGTCTGATGAGTCGGTCTTTGGCGTTCCGTGACCCGGCTGTCATCGTACCACTGTACAAGGGTCTCGTGCGTCCATTGATCGAGTTTGCTGCCTCTGTTTGGTCTCCACAGTATAACGTCGGCATCGAGCGTTTCGAAAGAATCTAGCGCCGGTGCCCCCGTTTGTCGCCCGACGTTGATGTTCACGAAGTGTCCACTCTTAAATGCCACCGCGAGACAATCGATATGGTCAATACGTACAAAATCCTCAACCGCGAGACTGTGCTCAACCCTGACAACCATTTTTCCAGACCACATCGCGCCTTACGAGGCCACGAGATGAAGCTGTTTCGTCCGTATGCGCGTACAAATGTACGTAGCCATTTTTTCACTTGTCGGATTATTTAGCCGGTGGAACCACGTTTACAGCATCATCGTGCTCTCAGAGAACTTGGAAAATTTCAAACGTAATTTGGGAGGGGTGCGATTTTTGCCACGCTAAGGCAAGCACCTCTAAACCCTCTTAAGGTATGATCTTAGCAGGAAGCACTAGTCTTGAGTATACCGGGGGAATAAGGGGCATGGATTCGGGTAACCACCTTGAATATCCCTTTCCTAATAACTAACAGTTGGGCAACCTGACCGGGGGCATAGGGACTGAGGAAATAGCACGATAGTAGTCGACCGTTGCTAACTAATTTTTACATAGCGTAGTTTGCCAGATTGCCGCGGGCTATTACATTAATATATCGACAAGCAATAGCGAAACTCTAAGGCTAAGGTTAATGTAATCAATAGTACAGTGTTCGAGCCTGCTTGGGTATTGCTGTACCAACTGAAAAAAGTTGTATTAAAGTAATAGTTAACCTAAATTCAAGCGTTATCACTCAACCTTAACGCAGTCTGCCATCCTGCTGCGGGCGATTGCTTTAAATAAGGATCAGAATTAGAGCAAATCTTAGGCTTAGGTTCAGGTACTCATATACTCGTACAGTTTTCAGCCTGCCGGGGGCATTTGTGTAGCCTACGTGGTCCTAGGGGTGCTTAGAACCACCGTAGATTACACACAACTAACAGCAGGGACAGTAATGCGAGCACCAACGGCTATGTTATTTTATGAGCTTAATCCTAAGGTCTTAATGTGCCACCACTTATAACAGATGATATCGTTTATTTTCTTTAGTACAATACAACAGTTAAACCTTTCAACGCAATAACAAAGGACAATGACCTTGCCACAACGCTAAATCTAAACTGAGACTAGCTAATTACCATTTTAATATAATCTAACCCGGATTAATGTAAATTCGCTCTCTAACATGCGTTAAACCCTCTAAAAACTGAACCCTAACTCATAAAATTGAGTTTTACAGAAAATAGCAAATACTATAAAGAATCGGGGACCCAAGAAGCAAACATACCGCACACTTTTAAAATTTTATATTTTACACTTCCTAAAGATTTTCTAGAATCTATAATTTATTACAGAAACCGAGGGGAAGGCCCTAACCCTTAAGGGTGATAAGTTGGACCCTGAGACCCCCCTGCGGTTGATGAAATATTGAAAGTGCTATTTTCAAAACAACAAATCTTTTAAGATTTTTATACACACGGCATAAGATATAATATATACACGTCACGCCACTATTATACATTTTTTCTATGTCATACTCATACAATTCTTATCAACCACAAACAGTAAATAAATTCACACGTGTTTGTATATTATATGCTATGTACTACAATACACACGAATAAACACCACACTATATAAACGAAACGATGACGCAACTACATCTAGGTTCCCACGGTAATACATCGTTACAATTGTATCAACCGCACAAGAGGAGCAATCCAGAGTAAATAACCTAACCTTAACCTTAAAAAATAGCAACAAGCTGAAATAAGGCTAAGGGCAGTTAGATAGGCCTAAACCAAACAAATGCTACTAGGGTTATCTATGTATCAAGTAGCACGACAAACGGCCGACGGATAAAAGCGGCGCTATTTTATTTTGTTCTTCTAATAAAAATTTCCTGACGGTTGTGTTTATTCTAAAAGAGAACGTAGTCACGCAGCAAGGGGTAAAATCTAGGGAATCGAGTTTGATCACGGAAATAAAGATCGCGTGCCATCTGAGCATCCCTAGCGTCTCTGCTCATAATTCGCTTCTTCTATTAATGCATCCATAATACGACCTCAACCCTACCCCGAAAACCAAAAATATATAAAACTGTCTGAAAAGAAATGAAAAAAAAAAAGGGTATTTTCATTACTTTTAAATAAGGAAAACAAATAAGTTTTATTCGTATTTACGACGCACCCATAAAACTAAAAAAAGAAGAACCGAGCAGGGAGAAAAAGCGAGAGCAATACAAAGAAAGAACTACTCCCAACCTACAAAAAACAAGAAACAAAGAAAAAAGAAGGAGATGAGGAAAAAGTTTGCAAAATACGACCAAAAAGAACTGAAGATACAAAAACTAACGGCAGTTGCATTAAAGAAACACGCAATTTTAACGGAAAAAAGCTTTTGTCAAGGCTGGGACCCCAACGAATAAGAAATTCCACCGGCTCAAGCGAAAATAAATTCAGAAATGATAGAAAGAAGTTAGAAAACAACTGCAAGTACCGAATCATGAAGCCAGCGGCAAAGATCGTAGTCAAGGAAGAAAACGGCGCTAGCCTGGACCAAGCATACACATCGGCGAGCACGACAAAGACCCGGAGCAAGTACAGATGACAACGACAACAGTCAGTGCTCAAGAAACAATCGGATAACAAGCACAGCGAATAGCAAGCACAAGAGAACAACAGAAAGAAAACGGGAAAAAATGGAAAATAAACAAGAACAAAGGGAAAAAAAGAAGAAAAAAAAAAAAGCAAAACGTAAAGAAAGAGAAAAAAAAAAAAAAAAAAAAAAAAAAAAAAAAAAAAAAAAAAAAAAAAAAAAAAACAAAAAAAACAAAAAAAAAAAAAAAAAAAAAAAAAGAAAAAAAAAAAAAAAAGAAAAAAAGGCAAACTAATAAGCATATTCCATCCAGAGAAGATTCATGTATGCGTCGCATAAGTTTATGCACATCACTTCTAGGTGTAAAAAGAAGTCAATCACTCGAACGGAGATAAAAATTATCAACGCTTCAATCCAACACAGTAGCGGGGGAACGCATACCTCGTGTGTACAGGCAAATGGTTGGAAATCAAGGATATTACAACCGCTACCTTGTCGACAATGAGTAAAGTGTTTATAATCTAGAACTGAATTCGTTTGGGCAAAACCCGTACTGTGAGGAGCCGAGTTTGAACTGCTGGTACCAGTTTTCCCGACAACTTTCCATAATTTTACACGTGCAGACGAAGCTAATGGGGAATTCCTGGTTGCTCTCCCGACAGGTTGGGGTAACTGCTTTGTCCAACTGGGAACAATAAGGATGAAAATTACTTAGGGACTATATCAATTTGCAAAACCGATGATACTATCCATGCCTTCCGCCCGTTTTTAGATTGGTGTATCGCCTTCGATTTCCTCTGGAATCAGCGACAATGTAGTCCTGAGGAAGGCGCATTTTTGTGTTTATCGACATCCATAATTTTGAGAGAGAGGTAGATCCTATCAGCTACGTAACTGCTGTCGCTTCGACATGGTCACAGTGTGTTGACTACGTTGTTTCGTGTTTCATAGCGCTATATGTTTTGATCTGCTTTAATTTTTTGCCATATTTCTCGAGAGATTGCTCATTCACTTGTTGTAACTATTTAGTTCATACCGTGGTAGCCACCACTACACTCGTTAGCAACAAGCTATTGGACGGGAGTGAGACTGCATTACTTACCCAAGGAGCGCTGCGGGACCTGCTACTTGTCCGTCTCATCGGAGCGTAATGGTGCAAAGCTCGAAGAATTGTATGTTTTATCATGCTCCATAGCTTGTCAACGTCGTCTGCGACAGTTGGGTAGCCATCACGAAGGGCACTGGCGACAACCAAATTTATCTTCAATCAGTACAAGGTTAGTCCCCTATACCAAGTCTAGTCGACGACATAGTATATAGACATAGGTCAAATCACACATAAAATCACTATTAAAAGAGGCGGTTCCGTGACGACATGCTGAATCTCTTCGTGCTAAATATAAGTCAAGTACGGCGTCGTGCTTGGGAATTGTAACATCGCGTTAATTCCATCGTCAATGCGTGATGATTCTTCACATGGCGGCCAAATATTGTCGAGTTTATTTCTCCAAAATTGAAGTCCCCGACTAATAGCAAATGGATGAGTCTATGGCTGATTGGAAATTCTATATAGCGTACTTCATTGCGGTGTGTTTGATTGATCTGTACCGTTAACAATCGTGATGTGTCATTATTGCAAGCTAATTCGGGCAGCGATATGTCCTCATAATGTGACGACGTCTAGTGCTGCTACGGGTTAAGCCATTGCCGATGTAAAGCAAGACACCACCTCCTAATCTGTTAGAGAGGTCTGCCCGGAACACGGTATAGTTAGGTAGACTAAGCTCAGCATCAGAAATTCTGGTCTGCCCCAAGACTCGCAGACAGTTATCACATCCAAGTCAGGTTGAAAGCGGTTTGTTTTTTTTGTGTGTTAACAGCTGAGAAATCTGAAAGCAAAATTGACATCAAAATAATAAGTTAGAAAAAAATAGTAGAAATAAGGAATTAGGCGAAACAAACAAACAGTCAAAGTCAGTAACACCAGTTACTATATAAAGCCGGTTTCCTAAAGGGAGCGTTGCTGGTCCGCTAATATTGTTAGTACTGGCGACTGTGCTACCAGGCTGATTATTAGTATTAGTAGGACCGTCATGCTGAGTTTTTCTAACAAACAAACGGCCATTACGCACACAAGGTTTTTGGTTTAAACCGCTCGTTTTTTTGTGGTCATCTAGAAGTTTCTTATCAACAGCTACCTGCAGCTTCGTGAGGTCACGCTGAATTGAGATATGCTGATGCTCAGAATTTTTCAATAAGCGAGCTTTAGAGAGTACGGTATACTTCTGGACTTCAGACCCAAGTACGATCTTGAGAGGACGTAATATAACAAGTTGCAAGGCCTAACACAACCAGGAAAGGTCAAAGATTCCGTGTATTGTTTATAAGTATACGCAGACGACACTTGACCGCGAGAGGCATACTTGAATCAATCGTCCAAGAGGTATTCAAGTTCGCGTTGATCACAGGGATAAAGAACGAAACTCGAAATGGATTAGATGTGACGAAAGAAGAGATCTTTGCGACATTGACGGAGAAGGCCGAAGCAGTCGAGAACTTCGATCAGCAAATGACCCAAGGTTTGCAAAGTATGGGCGAGCAACGACCGAGATATAGAGATTCAATCTCGAGTCGGTCAAGTCAACCGAGCATAAACCAAACGAGATTGATTGCTGGCCAACAAACGATGCGACCGAGATTGCAAAGGCCACAAGTGCAGGGGCGTCCACAACGGTGGAGTAATTTATCGATGCAAGTACGCCGCTTAAAACAGCAACCAGTTATACAATCATGGATAATGCCGATACCGATGATGCCGGTGCAGAGCTACCAACAATCGATACAACCGTACTATGGACCAATGGGAATGCAACAACCAACGATGTACCCGGCACCACAACAATCAGCGCAAACGAATTGGCAACAACAACAAAAAGCAAGCAAACCAAAGAGGAAAGCCGACGAACGTGGAAAATCAAGGCGTAAGGGAATGGTCAGATAAATGTTTGAGGAGAGAAAATGATAAATCGACGAGAAACAAAATCAACACATAAGTGGTCCAAATTCATAACAAAATAAAGAACGAACAATAAAAGGGAGAACAAAAAACGTCCAAAAAGAACTCGTGAAAGTTTCGGATATATCGGCGGATGGAAAGAAATAAACATTCGTAGAAGTACATCAAGAGTATGAAGAACAGAATCTGTGACTCGAAGTCTGTCGGTACTACATCGATATTGAAAGGGGAACAAAAAGTTGAGCCTAGTTATAGTCTAACTTATCGCGAAGAACAATACGAAAGATTCACACATACGGTCAAAGAAACAGTATGGGTGCTTAAATAAACCTAACAGAAAGAGCACTGGGTTACTTCTTCGTACAGGTTCACAAGAAAAGAAAATACGAAATGTCCGATTTATCGTACTCCGAAACTTTCCAAAGATTGCGATATATAGACACGATTTTTTGGCAGCCTTCGAGCTGGTGATCGATTACCAACAACTAAGAATCAAAATGAACGATCAATTGATACCTTATAGCTGACGAGTTAACGAAATGGGATCAATCAGGAAGGAAGACGAGAACAATATCGAAGTAGGCAAATGCTCTTACAAACAATTAATTCCACCACGGTCAGCGAAATCCTGGACAGAGCAAAAGAAGGTGATACGGTATTAGTGGAACCTCTAACGAAAACCAGCAGTGCTTTGGAAATACCAAATAGTATCGGCAACGTGAAAGAAGGCAACATCACCATACCAGTATATATGCAATCTAAATACAGTTGAAATCGAAATAATCGAAGATCAATGCTACGGAAGGTGGAGGTAGCAGTCCTTGAACAGTTTGTGACAGTGTAGAAGGTGTAATTCTGTTGTTTTAACCCAATTTCAGGTTACTAATCATAAAAGAAAAAGGACATATAGACCCCCATGTTAATGATGCCCCCCAAAACTATTTTGTCAAAACGTCAACTAATAATTAAAATAGTATCTTTAAAAAATAGTACACATTCTCCTGTTGTCGGTAACGGATCTAAAACCCCAATATTCGGCACTGGGGGAAGTAGACTTCAACCTAGGTTCACCATGAAATTTTTGCACAATTCTGACAAAAATTCAAAAGCAAAGTTTATAATGTACAGCATATACAAAAGTCGAAAACAGTAAGTTTCTGCTATGCTTTTTAATATACAGTCACAGTCTGACAAATGGCGAAAACTTGTAAGTTTTGTTCTTCTCTTTTCTGCATGTCTGTTTACGAAGATGTCAGATCTTCGGTAGTCCACTGGTTAGAGCTATAGACCTTCATGCGAAACGTCGCGGGTTCGAATCCCTGGGCAACTTATGCACTTTTTCAGTATTTTAACTTTATTTTTGTATTTGGGCAAGATCCTCCAGGGACTAAGATTTGTATTTTTACCACCGCGAAACGCTTTTGCGATGCTGTTGATGACCACTTTAAGCACATATTTGTTGTAATGATTTTAATTTAAGTGGCTAATTAATGTTTTGATGTGTATGCTTTTGTATAATTTGTATGAGGATTTTGGTGTGAATTTGTCGTGTAAAATGTGTGTATTTCTACGGTAAAATTTAGGTAAAATTTGTGCTTAAGTGTGCTTTTGTGTATGTAATTGTGATGTGTATAACACGTGATTTTGGGTGCGACACATGGCAATGTAGAACTAAAAGTTGGTTATGAAGATTGCGAAATCCAGTTAATTTTGTCACAGTTTTTCTGTACAAGGCTGTGATTTTATGTTTTGATAAAAATTTGTCCAACATTGCTCTGTACTTTTGAATTTATTTTTGCATTTATTGTTCCCTGTGCATGCGTGAATTTTGCACTGCCATGTGAATTTGAGTGTGAAGTGGAATGTTAAATTGGATTCATTTTTGGGTGTGGATTCTGAAAATTCAGAGCTAACTCAAAACATTTCAAAAATTGAACTAAAATTATATTTTTGATTCCGCGAAATTGCCAGAATTTTCGGTATTTCAGAGGCTGAGCAGTTGTCTTGGGGCTCAGTTGCCTCAAGATTGCTGCCAGTCGGGTAAGTGGCGCTGCCACCTTTTATTGTTTTTGTATATTTATTTAACGTTTGATTAAATAAACGGTCTTTGCTGTGTTGGAAAATTTAATCATAAGTAAGCTTAGGATATTAAGCGTCAGTTAAGACTAGCAATATACCCAAGGTTCACGCGGGTCACAAGTGGTCGATGAAGTAAAAGCCCAAAGAGCAATCGGTCGGCTTCAAAAAGAACAAATAAAGAACTGAACGAGAAAACAAGAAGAAGAAGATCCAGGGAAAAGAAGGAAACCTATGAACAGTATTGAACTTCCGGCCCAATTGTATTGATTGCGAAAGGCAAATGTGGAACGCTACATTCAAACAAAAAGAACAACCGTATTCGGCGGTCTTGATGAAAGTCGATGTGGGAAAACTTCACAGAGTACTGGGCGAACAAGAAAGCATTACGACGCAATAAATATTGGAAAGATACGTCCTCAAAAAGAAAGGCGTAATAGTCGAGTATTGCTAACAAATTTATGACACAAAGAAATTGTTCGCGCCAAATGGGTCAAGATACCAAGAGGACAGTGGAAAGAGAGTGCATGATACAGTTTGGTCTTAAAGTTTCGTTAGCATATTTACCGTATTATTAAAGCCAATGCTTAACTGATTTTGGTGTTAGACTATATAGAACGTTGATATCGACACACACATACAGAAGTGTTATCTAGGCTTGATTTCGAAACGTTATCATAGAACTAGAGCACGATGGCAACTACTTGTTATATCGAGACTGCTTTTCTTTAATGCTTACTTGAGTAAAGTGTACTTTACTTATAGAGTTTAGTGCCGACGGTCATAAATGCAAAGCGAGCCTAAAGTGTGCCATAATAAATACAAAACCGGGGGATTGTGTTAAATTTATTTCTTGTACATTATGAAGTTCCACTTTCCTGTGCTTACCCGCAGTCTTGGTGACGAACTCGCGTTCCTGTAGCCATTTGTATCCATCACTCTCCCGCATGGTGACCCCGCTGGCCATCATTTCGGAGTAACATCAATAACGATAACCTTGAATTCCTGCTAATATCGGTATGGCTTCAGGCCAATTTCATTCAAGGAAGATCAGCAGATAACAATAATACAACGCCGGGCAGTATTTTTGGAACTGTCGGGTATTACTTATCCAAGCGAAAACCAACTGGGGCTTAAGCGGCGCGCAATTCTATAGCGAAAGTGAATTTTGCTGAACATTATTACTGCCGATCGCTATAACTGTTACCACCGACAGTGTTTACAGACGTTTGCGTAAAGTTCTTCGCAGTATCCAAATGATACGAACGACGCCAACCGTCACAACACCGTCGACAATACAGTTGTTCAACGACGATTCGAACGACAGTTACTAGCTGGATCCGCCAACTGCAGGTATTCAGGAGCAGGCAGGTGTCTCAGGTTTATATTCATGAACATTTGGTTAACGATACTGTATTGGGACACGGCCGGTCCGACGCTAGGGTTGATAAATTAATATTCTTTTTCTTTCTCAATTAGATGAGCGATAAAGTGAGAATCACAAAATGAGAATAATTTCAATCCAAGTTCTGGTGCCCATGTGCGTAACGAGTACGAATGGTGCACCGAAACACAAAATCAAACCGAGCTTTTTTCGCAAAATAATTTTGATGGCGACGCAGTTACCTCCTCGAGACATGGCATGGGACTCGATCCCCGATCAGTTCATTTCCAATTGGGTAAACGTTAAACTGGTGCTGGTGTGGGTAATGCCTCCAACGAAGGCAACACGACTCATACAGTATATTGTGACTATGATAGTCATAATTTGCATTACTATTCAGGCATAATAGGTATTACTATATAATATGCATGTATATGTATATATAATTGTGCTCAGTATATACCAATTTGCTTATAAGTTAATCTACGACTTAAAAACTACTGAATCTTGGGAAAATCACATAGTTGTATACGTATTATAAAACAAGTTTTTCTCTACTGCGTCGAAATTACCTAGGAAGACCAGACGGGTGTGCTCAGTTCGAACTAGTGGCACCTGGGGCCATAAAACTCGGGTTCCTTCCAGCTGAAAATGGAGTTACTTCAGATCCACTATTTGAAAAACGCGGAAATACTATAAATACTTCATTCGCAGTACATATACAATAATTATGCACATTATATAGTGAGACTCTATGGACTGACGGCAATTTTACTGTTTATAATTGATGGATTTTAGAGATTATTTATGTTCCGTAAGGAAAAACATACGTTTGCCTCGCATAGAAAAATTGGTTGATTTTTTTGAGCCGAGCGAACCGAAGCGGTCTTCTTTTTGTCAGCGGGGATAAAATAGTGAAATTAGTGTAAACCAGGGAGTAACCGGAATTCCGGTTCCGGCGAAAATCGTGTTCCGGTTGCGGTTCCGGCACAGGGCAAAAACCATAACGGAACCGGAATTCGGGTTTAAAAATTTTGTTTGAAATTTTCCACGTTTTTGCTTCATCTGTGATCCAAACATATGTGATATATATTATACATTGATCAAGCTCCACTACTACCAAGCAAAAGAAAAGATTAACTAAGCAATTTGACGTTTGAAACGTAAGTAGTGGACATAATTTCAGTTGGAATTTTTCATAATAACTTGCAAGAGTTTGTTAGCAAATCAAAGCCACGTCAATGCTTGTAGCAGCTATTTTACACATCCAGAAGTCTGTGGGGTACGTTTCAATTAAACCGGTCCAACTCCGTAACAGAGTATGGCTTACGCAGAAGTACTTGGGGTATGCTTGGCTAACACAAATTGCTTCAAGAACCAGCCAATGCGCTTGTAAACTTGGTAAACCAGTATAAATTGAAGTAAACTAACGTTATCTCCAACGCATCTAAAAACTGCTTCTTGGCAAAGAACTGTACGTATTTATTGAAACTGTGCGAGCAGCATCACAGTGTGTCTCACTTATAGCATTCTGATTAGAAAGTTATCATCATTATGATATAACTGACGGGCGCTGTTTGTCCAACGCTAGCCTAAACAGTGTCTCTGACCACTGATCAGAAAATTACCTTCTATCTATTATTTTCTCCTAGAATCTTATAAACCAATAATTTCAATTTTCCTACAGAAGAACATGTAACAAACGTATGTGTAGTAAAGGAAGGCGACTGGAGACAGAGCGAAAGTGTGTATTCTACGCTCCAAGCTTTGTAGGCATATTCGATTTGACGCAGTATACGCAATGGTGTATAGTGGAAGGCATTTTTTTTTGCTCTGGGTGTCCAGAAATCGACATATTTGATCGATAAATAAATATTATTAGCTTCCTCAGTCTCTTTAAAGTTTCAGAAAGGCAATAATACCACCGCAATACATTAAGTTTAATGTAAAAGTTATTTTTAATGTATTTTAAATCCACTATACCTTGGTTTCTTCCTTCATCTGTTTTACTATATATAAATTTCGAAGACCAGGTTCCGGATCCGGTTTAAATGGACGGTTCCGGTTATTCCCTGGTGTAAACCTATTATTTTGGTGCGTGAACTACATCTCGCCATGTTGATTACGAATGGGATTTTTATTACTATTAGAGGACATGAAAACATGCTAATTAGTTACATCGTTTGTTAATTAGCTAATTAATTATTAAAATTAGCTAATCAATTGTCAAATCAATTGTGTAAATTGATTAAATATTTAGTCGAAATGCATGTATTCATAACAGATAATACTTTACGTATTGCTACCCTCACTTTTTGTAATTTATTAGTTCTGGAATTTACCTAGAGTGCTGAACCGAGGGAAATACACAAATATCAAGGGAAGCGGCTGAAATACTAGGGGCCCACTTCCCCTTCACGGTAAAGCCAGCAAAATGCGTTTTCAGGTTCGCGGTTTGTTACATTTTTCGAGAGCTTGTTGGAGTTATTGTACCGTTTTGTTTTAGGCATATTTTGTTCATGAATGCCGATTAATTTGTTGGTAGGAAAACAATGGCCAGTAACGTATTTCACTTAATTTGTCGTCAGAAATATATGTCATTTTTTCGATTTGAAACATCTAAATTATTGCTTTGCTGATCACACGTATTCGTACTCAACAGTATTTGATTAATCGGTCGCTTGGGAAGAAATTATCAGCGTTCATTCTAAGTTTTTTGTTAGTAACACTGCGTGCACTTCTTAGAACAATGGGTAATAAATTATCGTGTTGCGTAAATGGACACCATCGTAACGCAGCTGGTGCCCCGCCACGTAACTCGAAACGTTATCACTTGTATGGGTCTGGCCTCGAAGATGGTGCAGATCGTCATGGAGCTCTTGGAAATCATCATCTAGTAGACGGAAAAGGAATTTCGCCTGGTCCACATGGCGGTCAAGGAGGTGTAACTGGTCCAGGTGGGATTTGGCTGCGCGAAGATACGTCAACGAATTTGCAGCACATTTCAGAACGCGAGCCGGATGATCTGGAACTTGATCCATCTAGTCATCCAACAAAAGGACCTATTTTTATGGAACGATCTCAGAGTGAAATGAAGTTTAGAGGTATGGATTACTTTCGTTTCAATGGATTTATTTATATTGGACTGAGCGATTTCGGGCTACCGGAATAGAAGTCTGTCCATTGTTCGGCCAAGCACAACCTTATTGGAAAATTTCCTCTAAATCCCGACCCCTCTGTTGATCAAACTCCGACACCAACATCTTTTGGTTGACGACGAAAAATAGGTCGTTGACAACAGAAATTTGATAATAATTATCATCGACGTCAAAATAAGATAGGTACAGTGCTAATGCAACAGTGACTGCGCTGTGTTTGATTTTCAGTTGTTTTTGTCAACGGTCGTTTTTTATTGGACTAAGCCATTTATTTACCTGCGATTAATATTTTGGTTTTCCTTTGGGTCGCAATCGCAATTAACCCGAATTTTTGACCACTATTTGAGCGAGTCCCCGGGAAGTGCCAACACTATGTATTTATTTGACTGTCATTGTTCTGTTGTTACATAAGAAATCCTAAATAAGGTTGTCACGACTGTGAGATTTATTTTTGAGGTTTGTCAGCCATGTACGATACAAGCATGATCAGGTATATAATCTCTAATATCACGCAAAAGAGCAACAGCTTAAAGAAACATAATTTTACTTTCATTTTTACAAACAAAGTATATATTCTTTCTATAGATCACTTCCACATGTCAGAGAACACTTGACGACGGCTAGTCGTTTAATGGTTTTAATCATATTGCTACCGCACTACTTGTAATAATAACACAGAGTGTGTTTGAAATTATCTTCGAAAATTGCAATATAAGATAATGTTTGTAGAAAAAAAACCAGTTTTTATACTTATTACTTCGTTACAATTATTGCATTATAATAAATCATTAAAGCTGTGGCGGTTTAGGTCATAGGCAGTCGGCTGCAATGCTACGTTCTATTGATAAAATTGCCTTTTTTGTGACTGTATAATTCGTGTTTAGATTATCGACGCTCAATGTTCGAATGCGGCGCTGGCCTTCCGTCAATTCCGTACTCGGACTCCTGTCCGGTCATGGGTACACGGTCGCGTTTGAAAAAAGCATCATCATGCTCCACAATATTTATCGACGATTCCACAATCTCACAGCCTAACCTCAAAAATACAATTAAATGCATATCGCTAGCGATATATTATGAAATAGCGAATCGTCGAAATCGGGGTAAGTGTGGTGGTCGCCGTAGCCTAATTTGTGTTTGTAAAAATAGCACTAGTTTAGAAAAACACCTGGCAGTTTTCACAAAATTTGGCATTATTTTCGATGCACTTTCATTTCCCCACTTATCAAGTAAACCCTTCCAATTCCCACATTTGCGTGGTGAAACCATTATGTATTATGTAAAGAAAATTTGCTTCAAATATTATAAATATGTAGTGTTGCCTAACGTTATCTCTCTATGCCTTATAAATTGTTGAGTAGAGGAGGAAAAAGCCTGCTTAGAAAACTAGTATCTCGCAAACGAGAGTGAAACGGAGCGAGCGTGGTTTCATTTTCAAGTTATCATTTTGTTTAATTGTTTAATTAATGTAACAGGTTGTCCTTGTTGAATATACCATCTTAAAACCTCTTGAACCCTGAACCCATTGAAAACACCAAAACGGCATCAACCTTAAACCTATAAAAAACAACTGACCACGCATCAAGTATTTGTGCTGGTTTATAGATAACCAAACCGTCGTATTTAGCCCACCGGAAAACCTATATAGAAAATTCTTGATGGTCTCTACGTAATATGTAACCAAACAACTAAGGATAGACTGCATTCTTGAAATCGAGTTTATTGACAGTAAACCCTTTGAAAACGTATTAAATATGTATATATACTATACTTTAGATATCAAAATCATTGTATTCAGCGTACCGAAAAACTTTTATAAGTGCTGTTTTTGATGCCATGTAGCAAACTACTGAAAACCAACAATATTCTGGAAATGGAGTTCATTGACCCTTAACACAATCATCCGTCTGAAAAGGCATAAGATACTCGTGTTGGACTCTATGTGGCAAAACTATCGCATTCAGCGTACTAATTGTTATTCATTTTACGGTAAAACCCAACAATAACACGGAAAATTTGAAAAATCGTTATATCTGGCAAAGGGTAGACGAAGTAGATTCAGGAGCACAGCGGCCCAGAGAGTGCTCCAACGACAAAGTAGTGGTCTGCGAAGGTGTAGATCCCGATGAGCTGATTCTGTTCATGTTGGTTTCTATTTTTCGACGCGAAGCCTCTGTAGGGGCTGTTAAGCACTGGTACCCGTATGGCCAGATTTGGCAACGAACCTTTAAAAACAAGTCTTTGCTGCCTTTATTCAGAAGATGGGCACGGAGGTGTTCTTGTTATACTAAAAGGCACATCGTTATCACTTTGTTATCGAGTAAATAAATTTGTCGAAATCCGTCTATCCGAAAATAAGTTATGAATGATAGCGACAGACAAAAAAGACATTTTCACGATTTTCTCCCTAGCGCCTTAGCGCAAACTCAGAAGACTAGTATTTAGCAAGCGAGGGTGAAACGGAGCTAGCGTGGTTTCATTTTTATATGTATTATCATTTAGTTTAATCACCTGTAATGGGCCGTTCTTGATGAATATACCATCCTAAAACCTTTTGAACCCTGAACTTCGATGCGAAGCCTGTGTGGCGAGATATCAGCTGCAAAAGACTGCTACCCGCAAGGCTAAATTTTTCAGAAACCCTTAAAACATATTTTTTTGCCATTTTGACCACAAAGATGGTGTCCGAGCTGTTCACATTCGACTAAAGGGCATATCTTCGTCACCTTTGCTATCAAATAAATAATTTACCCAAATCCATTTACGCGAAGATGATTTATTATTGATATTTATTTCTATATATATTTGATATATATAGAAACAGACAGAAATGTCACGGTTTTTGGCAGAGCACCCTCATGATTGATGACATTACTTTTCCCTAAAAGCAAAATTCAAAAATCTAAATCAATACGGTTTTCTGCCATGTTTCAATATAACTTTTGAACCATAGACGTTTTTTGACTTTTTGCGTGTGCATTGTGCCAGAAATTTGTTGTTTTAAGCCAGATTCAGGAAACTATTTTGTGGCGTTTTTGGAGTAAATTAATGTATACTATGCTGCGTAGGATGGCCTAAATAGGTGTAAAATCGTTGTTTTCTGAGAAGCCGACGATTTTGCTTGATGGTACAGTTAGCATAGATTGTCATATGGACAATTTTACACTAAACCATTCATTTTTGATTCCGCTATTTTTTATGTTCCTCTAGTTAATTCCAAAGAATATGTTAGAAGTAACTATTCGATATTCGGCCGAATACCGAATAGCCTATTATTCGATCGAATACTGAATATTTTTCACATCCCTAATTTTAATGCGAACACGTTTTTTAAAGAAAAATATTTTTAGACTAGTGTAGACGCGGCTTGTTTGTTCTTTGAATCCTTGTCTGTTGCCGCAATTTTTTGTCTAACGTCACAATATACTGACCTATAAGATAATAATTTTACTTGGTTGCCCAGTATACTTATTTGTTGCGTTGGTTGTATTTCAGGTTCCGAACGCCTGATGTCTATATTCGACGAAAAACGACATCCCCTAAGTAGAGACGGCGTCCCACCCGATATAGATCGTTATGATCCTGAGCATCGCCACATCTACCGATTTATTCGAACGCTATTTTCGGCTGCTCAGCTGACGGCCGAGTGCGCAATTATCACACTAGTCTACATTGAACGCCTTTTGACGTATGCCGAGATTGATATTTGCCCGTCAAATTGGCGTCGCATAGTCCTTGGTGCCATACTATTAGGTAAGATTCCATCACTACCAGCTATTATAGTTGATAGATTGGACTTTAAGAGAAGCGTAAGATCGGTATTTAAGTTTCCGGTGCTTCTAAACTATTAACTGTTTACCGCCTAGCATATTGGTATCGTATGTGTGTTGATGGCTGCTGGCATATATATGAGTGAATTCTAAGTGTTAACGAAAAATTTTCAAACTTTTAATGTATTGAAATTTGAGACTGTCAGCTTGCCGATTTTTTTTGTGACTCCATAACTGAAATTTGCAACGCTCGACCTTCTCGCGCGTTAACTTAAACGAAAGTTTTACTTCTGTATTTGTGCGGTTTAGCAAGTGCCCAAACGATTCCAACTCCATCCCCCGTAAAGTGGGCCGAAAAAGGTTTGGTCGGTTCCAAATAAGGTATGAGAAAACAACTGTTTGGGCTCATTTCGTTGAGCAATTAAGGTTGTATAAAACTGTATGTAAAGCTTTTGTACAAGGCTATCATTGGATCCAGGATTACGTCCCAGAAGGTTTAAAAAGGCCCACAAATCCCGAATTATGCGAAAACTTTCGTATCTCCGTAGTCAGTTAAAATGTATAGGACTTCGTGGGTTATTGTATGGTAAAGCGAGATAGGCTCTATGTTGCTGCATGGATGTGTTATTGTGGTTAGCTGTGTTATAGGATTAGAATAAAATTGGCTTTAAATTGGGCCGATGACACCTAAAATACATTAAAACAACCATTTCATGTGATAGAGCGAGAGAGGTTGTATGGCGCCTTATTGTGGTTTGTACCTATATTGTAAGATTAGGTAAACATGGGTTTTAAGGTGTGCCGAAAAGACCCGAAATACACGAAAACTATTATATATCCATAACAATGGAAATATATAGATCATCGTCTTTGCGGGAGAAGCTATGCGCAATTACATATATCTCGTTATTGCGGCGGTTACCTGTGTTGTAGGATTAGGTAAAAATGGTTTTAAAATGGGAAATTGAAACCCGAAATACACAAAATGTTCATGTTTCCATAACCAATGAAAACACATGGTTCTATTTGGGTTTATTTTGTAGGCAAGGCAAGTTATATGTAGTGTAAATGATCCAATAACGATATTATTGGGGTGGTTAGTTTTTGTGTTGTAGAGTACAGTCAGATTTCAAAATTCGACAAGTGCCTAGTTTAGCTTTTATGCTGTTTCAGTTTTTGTTTGATGTGACTGCCAATTTTGTTAGTGTTAGGACTTGCGAAGTAAGCTCGAATGCTGCTGCCGCCATTATATAGTTTGAAATAAGGAAAACAATTAGATTATAAAACCTTTATACAATGGTAGCAAAAAATTTGAACAAACAGAAAATCTATCGTTGTGGTTTTGATGACTGTGATTTTGCTCTCCAATATTGGACCGATACCTTTCAGCTAGTAAAGTATGGGATGACCAGGCGGTATGGAACGTGGATTATTGTCAAATTCTAAAAGACGCCAGTGTTGACGATATGAACGAACTTGAGCGACAATTTTTAGAATGCCTTCAATTTAATATCAATGTTCCGTCATCGGTGTACGCCAAGTACTATTTTAATTTACGGACACTTGCGCTTGCAAACGACCTGCAACTACCGATACATCCTCTGTATATGGAACGAGCTAAAAAATTAGAAGTAAGCGGTTTCAAAATCTTGCATTTATCGTGTATATTTGTAGATTGTCGTGTTAGTTTTTCTTTCATACAAAGTTTGACGAATATATTTATCTATTATGGCAATTTTGTACATTTCAGTTACGTTATAAAACGCGTCATCTGATTTTATTTTATTTCAACACTGTCCTGTTTGGGTGCCCCGCCTCAAAACTGCCATACAACCACCCTCCCCTTAAATTAATATATCCCAGGTATATGCCCCTGGTATTACTATTAACTATTACGGTTAATTATATTTTTAAACCTGAAATACACGACCTAACTCATAATTCGGGACCGGATCATAAACATTTGGCGAATTGAATATGGAAGGTTCATCTAATATGTAATATACTCTGAAAATATATGTGTATATGGGTGGTATTCGGATAATTTTAATGCGTTGTTTTTTGTGTTTCATAAATTGTAAAATAGTTTTTGTATTTCATAAAAACTGGCGTAGCAAAGTTGCCTCCGTAGTGATTTTGCCCCCGGGTTTCAGTTTTTGATGCCACTCTCAAAAGCGCCAACCTTGTGGTCGAGACATATGTTTGTGCAAAGATAAATCCTTCAGCGTTACCAGTAAAGTTGGTGTATATTCTTATTGAGCTTTTTCCTGTTGACATTATAATAAGTTCAAAATTTGCAACTTTGTGAATATAATATACGATAAGGCTTGGAGTTTTGTGTGGAATGACGTTGACTAGAATATCTAACTGCGCTTAGATATAATCGATGCAATCAGTCCAATTTTCGTGAATGACGTTTTAGTAGTAGAAGTTTCAACTAAACTGTTATTTTTTAAGCTGTAACCGTCTATCGCTGGACGTATTGGATACATACTACGAAAATACTGTGGTTGCTTATTGCACATATTCAGCAGTGCAGCCAATTTGTAGACACGCTCTAATTGTGTACAGATGTACATACAACTAAGTTGACAAATGCTATAATTTGTCAATTAGCATTTTGAGTCCCCAGCAACGGTCTTCAGATTACCTACTAGTTATTGCTCGCCAATTCGAATAAGATTTTACAAGATTAATATTTTAGACAAAGTATGAGAATAAACACAGCGCGAACATTAAAACCACCCAAACAACGAATTTATTTGTTGGTAGTAAGTGTTTGTGCTGTGTTTATTCTCATACTTTGTCTAAAATGTTAGTCTTGTAAAATCTTATTCGATTGGCTGGCAATAACTAGTTATATGAGGCAATAACTAGTAATATCTCGAAAAGGTGTAGTAACTTTCGTTTTAGTAACTTTCGTTTAGACCATTTTTATTGCGGTTTAATTTTTGATCCGTCGTCTATGGCAAAAGCTATAAACATAACACCAGGTGGATTCCAAATGGCCAATCCAGAAAGTTACCTATTCATGATGATATTGAGATAGTTCGGACATTAAATGTTTGTTTTAGCATTGTTGAAATCTATTCTGTTAGATTCTATTAGATTTTGTTTCAAGTGGAAGAATAAAACTATTTTATAAAATACGTCAATCCAATGACCATAGAAGCGTTACATAATATACAGACAGAAATATTTTTTGCAAAACTAACCCCAATTTGATGAATCTCTGTTCGTCGTAAGAGTATTGCCGGGATCTGTCTCGCAATACTCGCTTTTGGCAAAATGAGCCGTGTGCAATATAGGAAAGATCTTGGATGCGTTTGTCTAAAAATATTCTGTATTTGTTTGGCGTCACGTTCTTTTCATCTTGCGTCCGATCTGAATCGCACGTGTATTTTATATAGAGTGTGAACACTGTATTCGAACGGTCCTGAATCTCATTCGAAATAGCAAGCACTGTTTTTTTCGGTTCCGATTCGAATAAGTGTGCGAACTCGAAGTAGTGCGAAAAATAGATACATACACATTCACACGAATACGATAACTATAAAATTTCGGATCGGATCGGATGCAATGTGAACACAGCCTTACAGCTTGCGTTTTCAGTGTCTATTGGTTGTCTTGGCAACCGTCGTTTTGATGCAGGATAAGGAAGGTAATCTTTATGATATTGCTGGAATAAAGGGTATCGGCTTAGATTTTATAGTTACGTCATGCGCACTCTGTGGATATATTGTGGACCTCTAAGCTAGTGTTGTAAAAAGCGACTTCTTGTAAAAGTCTGTGCAGGTCACTAGTTATAAAATGGCTAACCCTTTAACTTTTGTATTTTAGGCTTTATCGCGTTTATGCGAAGACAAAATCTCCGATAATTCTGGGCGGCGGAGTAAACGCAGATGGAACAGTTTGGATAAATTTATTCCGTCTCCACGAAACACGGTTGTATTATCGTGATAGTAGTGTTACTTTTATAAAATTATATAATTATTTTACACTTTTTAATATATTCCGTTGTTGCGTTGTGCTTTTTGATCGTTTTATTTTACGTACTAATTGCGCGGTAAGTGTAAGGTAAATGTCATTGCTGTGCGTTTATCTGTCCAGCTGAAACCTACTTCATGCTGTAAATATCGTGCGGTTCTATTCATAACGGTCTGTTTGGCTGTCCAATTTCTTGGCGTTTGCTCCCAACCCATTGAAAAGTCACGGACAGAATTACAGAATACATAAAAATGTACGCTAACGCGTCTTAACACATCTGCGCGTGGTGTGTGCACTTAAACGTAACTGCGTGCGAATGTATTTTTAGCGTTTACTGATCGTCAATTAATTCACATCGCGTCCGTAGTTTATAACAGTAGAGCTATGCCAAATTTTATCGATGATATGATTTGAAAAAGGTCTAAATATTATTGGCAAAAATTAATGCTGCTATGCAATATCGTTTTCATTTTGAAAATGCACTTACTCGTTCAAACTTTTAGCTCAAAATTAAACGTGTGAACGCTTAATTAGACTGAATTATACGATATAGCTTTGATTAACTAGATAAAAATATCGTTGAAGCGTTCTTTGCACGACTGGTTTGCATTAATATTTCATATTTTTTACATACGTATGATGTTTAACATAGTTTTTGAGGTTTGATTGTGCACGTCTGAAGGTCATAAGTTGCTAATTTGACAGCAAAGCTGGAGTTATCTGTAAAGTTTAGAAGTTGTATGCGCTTTCTGAGAATTTAATAAGACCCAATGTACAGTCAGGCTGCAATAATTTGTAGAATTTATAGATATAGAGATGGCAAATTTATTCTGTTGGTAGTGGTTAAAAAATAACGTGTTCCTTTTAACAAATGAACTCATATTACTGTGAAGCTGGTGACTTATTTAGTCTACTCATATTTTCGGGTTTGTGTTATACAGTGCAAATAACCTTCTGTAGATAATTACGGTCCATAGCTCTTAAAAATTGTTGGCTTGCAGTCTACTGGCCTGATTTGAACTGAGGGTCTAACTTCTGACTGGTGCATATCAAAGCCATTTTCTATTTACGTGCGCATCGAATGTTATGTTTGCTGATGTTCTACAGAAGTTCGGTTATGAGTGCTACAGATACTGCCGTTGCTTAAGTGATGCCACCATTTGGCACTTAAGCAGAATGTTTCAAAACTGGATAATAGTAAGTTTTAAGATTTTGACACTATCACAGGTGCTAGCATCATTTTCGCCTCTGTGTTGCCACGGCTATTGTTTGTTGTTATTTATGTATTGAAATTTTTACAAATGAATATAGATCATCGTTGCAATATTAATGCGTAATCGTTGTATCCGCCGACTTGTGTTGTAAGTCTTATATGGTTATTTTGGATTAAATCACCTTGAAATTCGAAATTTGGTAATGTTAACACTGGTCTTGGCATTTAAATCTTCATTCTTGTGTGGTATTAAGTACTGGTTTTCCACGAATTTCCGAAATTGGGCTCTAGATAGGGTAAAAGTACCTATTATAGTAATCTAAGATCTGGTCAAACAATGATTTACAATAATATCTAGAAACGTCGAGCTCAATATAATAACAGTATATTTGTTCATTCAGTTGTTGATAATCCATGGAATCACAACGTTTCATGTGTCCATAACTGCTTGCACCATAATAGGATATTATGTGGCCATAATTATATAATATACATGTATAATAATACATATATACATTTTTATATTGACGGGATTTATTCTTTAAATGAAAGATTCTGGTTTGGTTAGATATTATACGTACATATTACGTAAAATACTTAAAATTATAATTTTATACTCAATAATCATAGTGTTGTCTATGCGATCTGTAGTATGGGCTACGCGATCTAGCATTATACTTTTGACTATGCGATCTTGCATTAAACTGTTGACTACGCAGTCTTGCATTAAACTGTTGACTGTGCGATCTTATTTGAATTCGAGTGGAACGAGAATTTTCAATTTTGGCTCTGGAGGGAGGTTTGAGGAGGTCCTGTCTGTGTGTGTCGCACCTGGATCTCGATAACGGTTGGGCGGATTTTGATGCAATATAGCTCATTCGAACCGCAATGGTCGATTTAGGTGTAGTGATTTTTGAATTTTTTCCCATGGGACAAGTTATGGGACAAAATGTCGTCATTTTGGCCCATTTTTCGGGCACACCCTCCAGTTTTTGCGAATTTTCTCAATAAGTAAATGAGGTATCCGCAAACTAATAGGCCTATTCCATGTAGCTTTACCAGGGCTTTCCAATGATATATAACAAGTTTTTCAACTACTTCCCAATCTGGAGTCTATAAGCTTATAGTTGGCGCCAAATTTCATATTTGGTGAGAAGTCGTGGAAAAGCACCTGAATGTGTGTTTATTGTTGCTTTTAGTGTCTTATGTGAGGTTTTCTGGGCAGATAAACTCATTCCAAGTGTTAAAAATATTGTTGGGCAAATATTTTTTACACTTCTGGTTCATACTTGGCAAAAAATGACGTTTTCGAAATTTTTGGTGAGAAGTCGTGGGAAATGCACCTGAATGTGTGTTTATTGTTGGTTTTAGTGTCGGATGTGGGGTTTTCTCGGCCGACAAGCTCATTACGAGTGTCAAAAATATTGTGTGGCAAATATTTTTCACACTCTGCTTCGGGGAATTCTGGCTCACAAGCGAGCTTCACTACTATTAAACTGTTGGCTGTGCGATCTTGCATTTAACTTTTGCCTATGCCATGTTGCATTACTGTTGACTATGCGATCTTGCATTAAACTGTTGGCCATGCGATCTCTCATTAAACTGTTGGCTCAGCGATCTTGTATGTGACCCATAAACAAACGGATAGACGTACCAGTATATACACTATTAGATTAGTGTTTAAAGCGATGATTGACAGTAAACTTATTGATCGTGATATTATCGATTTTTTTGTCGTCATTAATTGACATTGTTGTATGCATAGCTGATCAGGTCACTGGCCTCATACCTCTTTTATGGCGCTAAACTCGGATATGATAATCTTGTTGTGTCCATAGCTGATCAGGTCACTGGCCTCATACATCTTCTATGGCGCTAAACTCGGATATGATAATCTTGTTGTATGCATAGCTGATCAGGTCATTGGCCTCATACCTCTTCTATGGCGCTAAACTAGGATATGATAATCTTGTTGTATATATGCATAGCTGATCAGGTCACTGGCCTCATACCTCTTCTATGGCGCTAAACTAGGATATGATAATGTTGTTGTATGCATAGCTGATCAGGTCACTGGCCTCATACCTCTTTTATGGCGCTAAACTCGGATATGATAATCTTGTTGTATCCATAGCTGATCAGGTCACTGGCCTCATACCTCTTCTATGGCGCTAAACTAGGATATGATAATCTTGTTGTATCCATAGCTGATCAGGTCACTGGCCTCATACCTCTTCTATGGCGCTAAACTAGGATATAATAAACTTGTTGTATGCATAGCTGATCAGGTCACTGGCCTCATACCTCTTCTATGGCGCTAAACAAGGATATGATAATCTTCTTAATGGCGCTTGTCGCGCATTAACTTTGACCGACGGAATCCATCTGTTGCAAAGCGTATTAGCATATTGATTGGTACAGTTATTTGTAATTGTATCAGCGAAATTGACATTTTCGTAATTCATTAAGCAATTTCATTTTGATCAAGGTATAAATACTTACGGGACAAGTATGATACTTTAATTTACTTAAATGTTGACAAGTCATACGCGTCTCGTTATGCGCTCTTGATATAATTAATTGATATGCTGTGATTGTAGTTACATTGTATATATACATAGAATATATATGGAATCAGACTGTCTGACACTGCCTTACGTTGTCATGACTATGTATAACTGCGTTGTAGTCACCGATTATGGTTTATTTTGTGTTAACTTAAGGGTAATCAGTAATATTCTTCGATGTACTTTGTATCAGTAACGATTGGATGCGTACTGCTCGATGAAAACGACTTTAGTCAAACATTAAATACAGAATATTTCTCAATATTGCATCATTATAGTATCATTGACATCAACTAGAGCTGAGTTCTCCAAACTATAGTTTTGGTGCCCCCTAACAAAATTTTTTGGCTACCCCAGCGAAACGCGAAACGCACGGTTGATATAAACACTTGACAAAATTTTTTAACACAAATTCCTTTCTGAAGTTAATAATCTGGTTAATTTCAGCGAAAAATGGTTGAAATGATGGTTTTAACCTCAATAAAAACGTTTTTATTTTGTGATGCCGTTTATTAAGTTTTGCGTTTTCACTGAAAAATATTAAATATATAATGAACATTTTTAGACTTCGACGCGCCACTTCGCTCACAGTTCAAGCCAGGGGATGGAGCAGTTCACGCCCACTTGACAACTTCCGGCGCCCCCCCATTTCCTACCCAGGGGCCCGGTTCATGCCCGCGGCAAAATTTTCAGCGAATAGAGATGCTATTTACAGCGGCGTATTAATTTTCGATATTACAGCTTCTATTTAGAAACGTCTCTTTTAAAAGTGCTTGGATATGAAAACAAATCCGGGTTTCATGAAGGTTCAAAGTGTTAGTGTTATCATGAAAACGGCTAAACAGCACCGTGTTGTCATAATTTTGGCACCATTGAAGGACGACGAACCATTAGAGATTTTGCTTGATGTACTCATGGGACGATCTTGCCTAATGAATGATAGAACGGTAAGATGAATGATAAACGTGCGAGAAGATAGCGAAAGATTCTGGCTGTAGGTAATCCGAGCTTGGAGTGTGCCTCGTGATTTTAGAGTGGCTAGCTAATATTCCGCCCGTAACAACTTTACACCCACAGGAATTTAGTCGGAGATGATTGATGTGGACTGCGGGAAGTTATTGTGTGGTCCCAGTCTGTTGGAACGTAGCATGGGCCGCACGGATGCGTAGCAGTACGGGCATTGTATAATGGCAAAACCAAACTAACCGTTAAAGTAACGTATTGTAGGTGTATATGGATTTAAAAGTATGGTATGGGTTTTCCATTCGCTGAAAATTTTGCCATGAGGAATGAACTGCCCCTCCCACCGGGTTCGTTACTGGGGGTCGAAATTTAAAAGCTTTCAAAATTTAGCGAAAAACGCTAAAATTGTTAATAAATATCCTTTGAAGCGACGAAAAAATGTCTATTGATGTTAAACCTACCTCCTTAACCATTTTTTGACATTTAAAATTTTTAACGTTGGAAAGGATTTTTGTAAAAAACCTTGTCGATTTTTTATCTCATCTGGGGGATGTTTTTACCGCGAGTAGCTAAAATGTTGCCAGAGGGATCCAACGGGGCACCGGTTTTTCGGCTTGTGGGACCAGCAGGGGACATCGTTTTTATGCCAGCAGACACCGAAAAATACCAAACCGCATCCCGCCCCACGTTGGAGCAGCCAGGTGGCTTCCTAAATAATGCTAATCAGTTTATTGTTAGTAAAACTTAGGGGCATAAACCAGGCGCAGGTTGCACCGTCGTTGAAATACTAAACCTGAGCGTTAGCCTAAGCTTATACGGTCTTAGGCTAATCCGATGAGAAAGTCGGGGGCTGTCACTCGACCCCTTTCTACCCTCACACTAAATTTATAAGTATATTGTTGCGGCCTTGGCTTTGTTATACCAGGGTTTTTAGATGAGCCGTCGTTTTATAGTCGTGTTGGAGGCGATAATATTGTCTGGATCCATTCTTCAATATCGATGTTTTCCGTACCGCTGTATCTCTCGGCTTGAGTTTCCTGGAGCAGCGATCTCATTTAATGTACAGGCGTTACTGGCGTCGGCGTCATATTTTATTTTCACCAAAATATCTTTTTTGTTCATCTCCATTACCCGTATAAGGTGTGTGATTTAGGTTTATGTACGATATTTTCGATGCTACATAGTGATATAAAAAATCTACTTTATCCTATATATATGTAATACATTTGCATGTATACATATATATTAATGATGAACATAATGTGTATCCTGTGTCGCATATGGTGGTACGCGCCAATGATAATAGAACGATAATTAGACGAAGATGTCTCGTTGAAGCAAGATGGGCTTTATATGGCGGCACTGGTCGTGTGTGCCAAAAGCATGAGCCGTCTCAAATTTAATAATGCGTATATTCAGCGATTTATTATGTTGTTGCTGCTTCTGTGGGTGAACGATGGATGATCCCGGTAGACGACTGAGCCGGGTGGCTGGATTTTGTTCGAGGTCTCAAGTTTTTAAAAAATAATGAATGTGTAGCGCCACTGATAGAATAGAAAAAACAACAAGAATTGAATTGAAATGCATGATCTGATGAGCTTTTATATCATAAAATGTGTATCCCATTATTTAGCTACATATATTATCTCTGGACATATCGTACAAGCCGAAAAGCTTGGGAAACGGAAATTGGTATCGCCTATTATATAGTGGGAATTTTAATTTCATTTTTTTACTTAGGCGATGTAACTAATATATAGGAACGTTTATATCACCACTCTTTTTGGTCTACAACGAAAACCCGTATATATTATATATGCATGAAAATGAAAAGGACCCTTGTATACTTTGGGGCGGTGTCAATCGTCGTTTCTCCAAGCTATCGGCCTGGTCCAGAGTATTAATTGGTGTCCATGGAAGCGGTGTTTTTGCCGTATGGTGTTGTATTTGCTGGCCCCGTGTGGGCTAGAAGAATCGAACACCCGACCGCCCGGTCGAAAGCCTTACATCTTCTCAGCACAGCCATTAGGATATATATATTCGTACTGGGCGTCGGGACACTTTTTTCTTGCTTCGAGGAAAAATTTTGCGTTCAATTGCATTGTTTGTAATCAGATCTATCAGGTGTTTGAAAACTGACGAGCAAATTGTCAAAAATATAGTCATTAATAGACTCAACTACCTGATTTGTTTGGTAGCATACTGTTGCTTCAGTATTGATAACTTTTTTCTAAGGTGGACCAAGCAAGAATGACCCCGATGTTGCAACTCGCCCGCAGACATATACGCTACAAATACACTTCTGATACGATATTTCTTAAAATATGATATCTAATATTCCATGTCAGTTATCTTAAAATATCAATTATAGCAAATATTTTACCTTAGTATATAATATACCTTTGAAATTTTTCAGCAATGTTGCTCAGACGTGTCATTGGCTAATTGGTGCAATCCATTGGATTCGAACGACAGTATAGATAAAATTTATAATGAGAATTTTGTTTCAACATAGTTTTTTTGTCTCATGCCTGTCAAAATAACCCAGAATACATAATTAGGTTCTTCGTCCCTTTCAGGTAAAATATTACGTTTACTATTATTCGTCTCAGCTTAAACCTGTTGTGTCATGAGCGTCTATTGTGACTGAATTAAAGTTGATTAGCGCCGATAAAATGATTATATTTTGTATTACACTGTTTTGTTGTTTCTCTCTTTGATCGAAATTATTATTTAAGTCTGTCTTCTATATGAAATACAAATTGTGCTATGTTTTAATTGCTGAAATTGTACATACTTTAAACATAAAAATTTACTGTTTCAGATTTATGTTGTGTGAGAATTAGAATTTCTTGTGCGAATGAAATGCTAAAAGCCATGCGGTAGAACAGATGTTTTTTTATTTATCGTCGATGTCAATTATTGAGTCGGCATGGAATCATTGAGAAATATGATGTTCGTTAGTAAGAAAATATATTAGCCATACGAAACCGCTATACTGGCTTACTTTAGATAGAGGAATCGCGCGATAAAGTGATATTGGTGCAAACTGCATTGTAGTACAAGTGCGCAGCTAGGAGGAGCTGTAGCACAGTGCCCATTTTCTGTTGTCATAAATGTTTTTGATGTGTCACGTCGTTGATAAGTACGCGACTAAACTTAACCAGCGGCCACTAACCATCCCATTTTCTGAAACCCGATGTTATGGAACGAGTAAGGAAAGGGATTTAGCTCACTGCTAGGCAAGAAGTATTGATTTCTATATACTGATTCTATCGATATCTACTGAGCCTGAGCCATAGCCTAAGCTAAGGTTCTTATATGAGACTTATTATACTAAGGCTATGTTGGTGATTGCCGCCGCCGTTTGAACTACTGCGCTAAGCTGTTCTTTGTAACGTTACTCCCATAGGCTTTTACTTGGGCCTTTACATTGTCATCGTCAACACGGAATGCATATTTTTCCACCCTTATTGGGTTTAAAAAACTGTCTTTTTTAGTGTAGATTCAAAACTGAAACAACTCCTGGGTATATATTGATTTCGTGTCGTACTATTTTTTGCATCTAATACGTCAATTTGACATCTTACATTTTAATATATCTGATGGATTATTCAGCTATAATGATTCTGGCATTATAGTATTAAGTCTATGGCGTGGCAAATCGGATAGCATGATATTTGATATCGCCATATTGGTTCGGCTTTGATTTATAGTAATCGCTGTTGGCATGCTATATAGACTCGATTTGATATCGTTTGTGGCTTAATTGCTGCCGCTACGAAGAAAGGGCACAGTTTGGAATTTATATGTGCAGCTGGGGTGGTGGCTGACCTCAAACGTGTCTGATTTCAAGTAAATAGTACACAGTTTCATGAAATGTGTAATAAAACATAATAATATAATTACATGTTATATTTATATACCCTAAATGGCCCAGTGATGCAGATGGAAGGACTTTCGAGCGGAAGCTGGGTGTCCCGGGATGACTCATCCTTGTATCCCTCGGGTGTCGGTGAACTGAACAGCTTACGTGCAAAAATGTGTAATAACAATGTACTCATACTAAAATATTAAGCAATTATATAATAAATATCAATGATAAATATTAATATATTATACTTCATTAAACAGCTCCAACAGATTAAATTTGCCTGATCTTGAATGATACATGACGATAACGCACAAAATTTTATTTATTGAGGCAAGCTTCACTATGTCGAGATTTTACCGCAGCATTGGATGACAAATAGCTTTCATATTGTTTTCCATAGAATTACGATACCCAGAATCAACTTGTTTACATTTGTAAGCTGTAAAGTACTTCTAGAAGCAACTGCAATTAGCTTAAATGTTGTGTTTTTAAAACACGGATATCAAAGAACCGGTTATAGTTTAAAATTGACGGTTAATCGGTTAGTATCCGTGCCCATCACTAATTACTATATTACCTTTATGCTGCATTATTGAACCTAGGCATTTTTATCAAAATTATAATAACATCGTGTCTTCAAAATTAACCATGTTTGGCAGTGGCGGACTGGGCCACATATTTCATAGCCGCAAATGACGGCAAGTGCAGTAAATCTTGTAGCTTTGCAAATTAAGGAAAAATTCATAGAGTTGCAGCGGTTAACAAATCATTTTCAATTTTAGTATATACAAATTCTAACTTTTGTATGTTCACCCGTTTAGACGCGTAACCTAGTTTTGACCCATCCAGCGATAAAATGTCCGTTTTTAAATTACTATCTGTAATTCTTAGATAATTTTTTATGTCTGTGCGTTGGAATGTTTTTAGGAAACAAAATTTTTTAAGACTGTTCAATGGTGTTTTACCTTCTGTTTGAACATTAGTATTTGTAAACTGTTGAACATAGCGGGCTACCATGCGCTTGTTTTGATTGTTAATGATTGATTCTGGTGTATATATGTAATTGTTGGCAGGCGACTTATTATGTTATATCAGCTAAGTCACGCAGGGAACAAATGTTAACCTTGGCCCATCATGTGGAAGTTTTGTTCACGTACAGCCTGCTTACACCGTCATGGATATGGTGTACAGTATCATGACTTTTAAATTTGTATATATATGGTGTCGCCATGCAGGACATTATTGACTTCTGTATTTGTGTCGTGGACACAGTCAATACCATTTAGTGCCCACAACGGTCTCCTGTTGGTTAGGAAAGGTTAGTTGATGATGTCACTTTATAAAAGTTTAAGATTTGTGTATATATCCTCAATCAACAGTGTTACTGATTTTTCGTACCCGATACTATGAATATGTTTGTTTAATTTGGAATTGTAGCGATACAATGTAGTCAATATCAAACATTTTAAACTGCTTGAAATGCTGCGTTTATATGACACCATAGTGTATAATGCTCGGTGTTCGCGGCACCAATATATTACGTTGCGTTTCATACACCGTTGTCTATCATTTTGCATAATATGACCGTGATTACACAGCAACAAAGCTTTCATGATGCGGCATTTATATCGTAAACGCTGCATAATGTAATATATTATCCATTCCAGTGATGACCTTTTCGGTTTGCAACTGTACATTAATATAATATCATATTGTTGCAGTTAATGCTTTATTACGATTCTACTTATCGAGTAAAGCGTCTCGGTAATGTTTGTATGGGCTTGTATTTGATCTTTCGTGTTGAGCAGTTGGTCGTCAAAAATCAGGCAACACGAACGAAGTCGAAGTTAAATTATTGTAATACAATGCGAAAATAATATGCACGCCATGCTATTCTTTACCAAATTTTTGTCTAAGCTAAGGTCCATATATGAGACATGCACTATGCCGGGGGTTCCCGCCGCCCGAACTCGCGCACTGAGCTGTTCTTTTTTCAAGTGTTATAGTGGTCCGTCCCTCTGGGTTACTTAAACCTTTCGCATGCATTTTACCGTGATTTCTTTTCTGTGTAGTTATGCACATAAGTGTGCTAGGTAAGGATCCCAGCTACACTACCGTTCCCGCTGTGGTGCCCACATAACCCTGCTTCCACGATTCCCCGAGTGCAAAACGACGAGAAGACAAAACTGGATGGCCAAAACACATTGACTTTGACGAGTTTTTGGTTGGACGGCTCCGCCGCTACGTCGGTACTGCTTCTTTCGTGTTTTCTACCCCTTCTCTTTTGTGCCCTTATGCCCCGAAGATCTCGAACCTCTCAATTTTCGAAATGAGACTAGCCTTATGTACGTACAAATAGCGCAACCGTTCAACACGTATATATGTAATAACCGGTGACGCAGCTGCATGGCGCAACTTCCTAACACCATGCCCATACGACCCCGGCTATCGTAACCTCAAG